>BOPN01007933.1:40000-42500 GCA_017312705.2 Penaeus japonicus | reverse complement strand
AGAATGATTACTCTTTATGAAACAAAACTAAACACAGAAACGACTGAATAATACTTTTAAAATGAACCTTTATTATAGCAAACGAATCAAGAACAAACAATGTATTCGGAACTAGGTTGGCGCTGTGCAGTGTGAGCCTCGAAAGTGTCTTGAAGATATAATGAAAATATATTAATCACAGATAAAGATAAAGTTATAAATAAGAAAACTTAAGATAGGTTGTGTGAATGTATATATATATATATATATATATATATATATATATATATATATATATATATATATATATATATATATATATACATATATATATATAAACATAAATATAACTATATATGCAACTGTACGCATACACCCGATTACCTAGAAACAAAAGTAAGAACAGTTGGCGTGTCCTTCCCGGATATTGTAGAATTATTATTTTCATTAAAAAAGGCAGATGGAGAATGATTTACAGTTTTACATGAAAATATTTATATTGACATCCATATGTTTATGTACATATATATATACTTATATATATATATATTTATATATGTATATATGTATATTATATATATATATTGATATATATATATATATTTTATGTATATATATATATTATATATATATATATATATATATATATATATATATATATATATATACATATGTGTGTGTGTGTGTGTGTGTGTGTGTGTGTGTATGTACACATATGCATATATGTATATATTTATATGAATATGTATATATATATATGCATATATATATATATATATATATATATATATATATATATATATATATATATATATATATATATATTTATTTATTTATATTTATTTATTTATATATATATATTTATATATATATATATACATATATACATATACATATACATATATATACATACATATACATACATACACACACATACACACACACATACACACACACACACACATACATACATGCATATCTACATTTCCCTGACCTGACCTGTCAATAGAGCCTGTATCCAAACCTAATTCTTAAAGTCACAACTGGTCATAATGTTTCACGCTACAACTTCCAGGTTTTCGATGGTTTGTCATCGCAGTTAAATCTTCGCTATAGGGGGTTCTTATCATGCTTGAGATCCTAGCACCTAGCAAAAGGTACTCCTAAGTTTTTATCCAAACTTTGTTTATCACACACTGCCATCGCTATATGATCAGCAAGATCATGTTTAGAGATTCCAATATGCGAGGGTATCCACACAAAATGTAAAATATAGCCCGGTTCTGTTGCGAGATGTACACTTATTTTTATATCATTTTTATGCAATTTACGACATTTCCATCACCTTTATCAAGAGTGCTCTCTGAGTCTCGGAAAGTTACTAAAGGGGGCAACTGAGACGAGGAGATAAGAATCCGAAGAATTAAAATTAGTATTTGTTCTTCGACTGTGCAAGTGTTGGCGAAGAATAAGAGACCCAGTTATATCACTCTGTTGGATTGATATATTCTACTACATAATTCAACACTAATTCCTCTGTTCTGATAGTATTTAACATATGGCTAGTGTTTGATATGACTAATATCATCCGTAGCCAACATTAATATATTTCAAATAACATTAATTAATACCCAGTGCTAACATGTACTTCATTAGCACTGACCCATTATGAAGTATACAAAAATATTTGAACATAACACATGTTAATACTAACAAATATTTTGACACTATCATATATCTTAACACGTTAATTCTTCAACATTGGCCTTCAACATGTCTGTGTTCCTCGGCCACCGCTATCCACCACAGCATTTACCGTTTGTATTGTTGCTTTCCACGTTTCATGAGGGCAGTTTAAAGACAGTCCTTATGCATGTGGGTCACCTCCACAAATATTGGAGATCAAAGAGTCTGTGTCGAATCATCAGGAATGCTGCGGAATCAAGGGCAACTTTGTTCCGAAGCACTGGCAAAATTGCTCTCCTTACTGCATGTGACTTCCGTGACATTCATACCCATTTTCATATTAATTGCGTCGCATATTAAGGAGATGGCAACTTTCACTCACACTGTCCCACACAAAACGCCATTTGCGGGATAAAAAAAAAAAAAAAAAAAAAACGGGTCTTCGTCGTGTTTATTCAGACGGTAAATCTGAAGCGACGACAGAAAGAGCACATTGAAGTAAAACAAATAAGTAACCAAGAATAAGTTACGTGTGGAAACAACACCAAATGGAAACTTCATCACAACTTTTATCAGTAAATACAAGTAGTAGAATTACCGAACACTTTGAACTGCTGTCGGAAAACCTCCTTTGGTTTATTCTATTGTTAAATGTAAGTAAAGTTTTATTTCAATTGCTGAACCATAATAGTTGGTTTCTTAGGATTAAGTTGTTATTCATTAGGAGTAATCTCGGCAAATTACTTTAAAAAAAGAAAGAAATAACAGTATAACGCAGTTCCACATTAGTTATAGCTATACCGCATTCTTTCCCTGACAAAGGTTATTACGCATA
>BOPN01007933.1:30000-35000 GCA_017312705.2 Penaeus japonicus | reverse complement strand
GGAAAAGGCCCCGGGAGAGGGTGACACTAATGTGTTATCTCGGTTGTGGTGGTATGATTTAGTGTATTGTCATTATTATTATTATGACGATTATTATTATCGTTATCTTCGTCGTGTTCGTCATCATCTTCGTCTTCGTCATCGTTATCGTCATCGTCATCACCATCCTCACCCTCGCCGTCATCCCCATTTCCCTTACCTTCTGTGACCAGCGAGTCGTCCTCTTCCATGGGGAACGACCCTGGGATGACGATGAGCGACCTGCTCCTCTCCTCCACGTCGACCAGGCTTTCTGTGTCGTCTGTGATGACGAGACGAGGCAGCCACAGAGGGTCCATGTCCTTGACGAGGTTCCTGTAGGTGTCGCCGCGCAGGTTGTGGTAGGAGAGCCTCAGGTCCTCCCAGCGGATGAGGACGCAGATGTCGAAGGCGATCTCCTGCTGCAGGACGTCCATGTTCCTGATGTTGGTCACGTTGACGTTGAGGGAGATGTTGGCCCGCTTGTCCTGGCCCTTGGGGGGAGGCAGGCGGGTCTTGCTGTAGTCGTCCGGGTACACGATCAGCTGGCAGTTTTCCTCGTCGCTCGAGTCGCTGCAGTCGTTGCGTTGGTCGCAGCGCTGGGGCTTCTCGTAGCAGGTGCCGTCGTTACAGGTGAACATGTCCTCTGGGCAGGTGGTCATCAGGATGTCCGTCTCGCCCTCAGGACACAAGTCGCCCGCGACGTTCCGGAGTGTCTTCCGAGAGGGTATTCGTTCAGGCGGATATTCATGGTGGCTCGCAGGTTTGGGTAGAGACGGCTTGTCATAACCCACGTGACGTTGTTCCAGAACACTTTGCTGTAGAACCTCCGTGGAACTTACCCAGCTTCATGTTCTCTGTGTCATACATGTACAGCTCTCGGTCAAAGAGGGACTCGTTGCAAAGACCTTTCATGCGGAATTTCCGGCCTGAATCTTTTTCGCAAGCTGTGCACATCTTTGACTTGAAGCAAGTGATGGATTTCCAAACGCCAGGGGGACGGAGGCACTTTGGCCAAGACACTGGGTTCTCTCGCTGATTCTTGAGTATCTCCTGTCCCCGAAGGTGAAGGTGACTGCTTCGCCACTCTTCCTGCTCGTCCAGCGTTTCCCCACGAGGTCTGCCTTGGCACCCAGCCACAAATTGACGCCGTGCGCGGAAACGCACTCAGTCTCCAGCAAAACAGCCATTTTATATAACTTCGTGTTTTCCAGACTATTCTTTGGCAGCGCCATCGACCGAGAGTTTGTACAGAGATTGATATCTTCGAGGTCCGTCTTGGGGAGGAGGATGAAGTCCGAAGATTCTGCCTGACAAAAGACAGCCTTGGACAGCGAGAAGAGTTCCGTGTCCCCGACGGCTTCCCAGTCGTCTTCAAGGTCGTCGAAAGCCACCACCGCGTTGCCCTGAGCCGTCCCTGAGTCAACACACAAGACGTAAGCCACCATGGCGTCGCGCGGAAGGAGCTTCGAGTACAACGCAAAGTCGGCCACGCTGCCGGAGACGGACTGCTCGACGGAAAACATTCCCTCGGGACTATCCTGCTCCTGACCGAGGACCAAGACTCCTCCGCTAGGAAGGAACCCTCCTCCGGTGCGGTCGGGAGCAGTCTCGATCGGTCCCGAGGAGTTGAAGTCCTTCGTGATGAAATCGTAAGTCTCTTGCTGGAAGTCGACCGCCAGGCAGAAGCTGTGCCACGAATGCAGAGTTATGTTGGCTGGCAGAGTAAGCGCGAGGTCGTCCAGGAAAGCGCTGAATACTATCTTTTGTTTGTACCAGTCGAAATCTGCAACAGAAAGATATAAAGATACTCTTCATGATTTGATGTTTTATTTTGATATATCATCTTGAGTTCCAAAGGTTGCAGTACATTATGACTTGCTATGCATATGTATACGTATCTATGTATACGTATTTATGTTTAGTGTATACATTGCTCTATATCCGACGCCAGAACTCCTACACCTACTCCTCCTACTCCTCCCTCCCTTTCTTCCTTCCCATCCATCAACTCCTCTCCTCTTCGCAATCCCTTCCTTCCCCTCCTTCTCCTCCCCTCCTGATCCCCATTCTCCTCCTTCGCCTCTTCCCTTCCTGCTCCACTTCCTATCCATCACCTCCCCCTCCTCCCCACGCCCTTCCCTTATCCATTCTGCCCCCCCCCAGTCCCTCTCTCCTCCCACTCACGCAAATCAAACTCCTCCTCGGGCTGAGTGAAGTACGAGAAGATGGGCGTGTACGAGAGGGCGGCGTGGGCCAAGTTCATCCTCCAGCAGACGGTGAGGGCGAGCAGATCAGGGACGTCGCCCTTGAACCTGATGTAGGACTCGGTCGTGGCGGCACCAGAGGATTGGAAGCGAGCCCCGCGGACGTCCTGGCCTGGGGGAGGGGGAGAGGGGGTGAAGGAGGATGCTTGAAGGATGGAGGATGTTAGAAAAGGAAGGAGGAAGGGGGAGGATGGTGTGGGAAAAGAGGTGTAGGATGTTTGAAGGAAAGGAGGAGTTGAAGGAGGATGGTAAGAAGGATGGTTGGAGGTGGAGGATGATGAGAAAGATAGTGAGAGTCGAAAGAGGATGTTTGAAGGATGAAGGGAGGTGGAGGATGAAGGAGGAAGGTAGAGGATATATGGAGGAGTTGGTGAAGGAGGATGTTGGAGGATGGAGGGAGTTGGGGGGCGGTGAGATAAATAGAAGGAAGTAGAGAATGGGGAGAAGGATGGAAGGAGATGGAGGATGTTTTAAGGATGGAGGAAGTTGATAAGAAGGATAGCTGGTGAAGGGGAATAATGGGCAGAGAATGAATGAAGAGGAGTAAAAAGGGTGGAGGAGGAGGAGTGAAGGATGGAAGGAGAGAGTGAATAGCGGATAGCGATGATATATATATATATATATATATATATATATATATATATATATATATATATATATATATATATATATATATGTATATATATATATATATATATATGTATATATGTATATATATATGTATATATATATATATATATATATATATATATGTATATATATATATATATATGTATATATATATGTGTATATATATATATATATATGTATATATATATATATATATATATATATATTATATATATATATATATATATATATATATTATATATATATATATATATATATATATATATATATATACATATATAAAATGTATATATATGATGATGATGATGAATAAATGAATGAATAAAGACATGAGTAAACAGGTCGACAGCGCCTTTCCTTGTACTCGGGGAGCTGCTTCGGCCCCGTGTAGACGCCCCCTTCCGCCCCTTGCACAAGCCTCGCCATCACCGACTCCTCCAGGCTAAGGGCGATGTTAACGGAGCACGCCTGCCTGTCGAAGGGGTAGCGGTTGAGGTCGAAAGGGCACTGGTGAATGATGGTGAACTCCTGACGAAGCGATAGGCGGTTGTTTTCACCGGGATACACGACGTCTGGAAAAGGCCCCGGGAGAGGGTGACACTAACGTTTTATCTCGGTTGTGGTGGTATGATTTAATATACTGTCATTATTATTATTATGACGATTATTATTATCGTTATCTTCGTCGTGTTCGTCATCGTTATCGTCATCGTCATCACCATCCTCACCCTCGCCGTCATCCCCATTTCCCTTACCTTCTGTGACCAGCGAGTCGTCCTCTTCCATGGGGAACGACCCTGGGATGACGATGAGCGACCTGCTCCTCTCCTCCACGTCGACCAGGCTTTCTGTGTCGTCTGTGATGACGAGCCGAGGCAGCCACAGAGGGTCCATGTCCTTGACGAGGTTCCTGTAGGTGTCGCCGCGCAGGTTGTGGTAGGAGAGCCTCAGGTCCTCCCAGCGGATGAGGACGCAGATGTCGAAGGCGATCTCCTGCTGCAGGACGTCCATGTTCCTGATGTTGGTCACGTTGACGTTGAGGGAGATGTTGGCCCGCTTGTCTTGGCCCTTGGGGGGCGGCAGGCGGGTCTTGCTGTAGTCGTCCGGGTACACGATCAGCTGGCAGTTTTCCTCGTCGCTCGAGTCGCTGCAGTCGTTGCGTTGGTCGCAGCGCTGGGGCTTCTCGTAGCAGGTGCCGTCGTTACAGGTGAACATGTCCTCTGGGCAGGTGGTCATCAGGATGTCCGTCTCGCCCTCGGGACACAAGTCGCCCGCGACGTTCCAGGTGTGTCTTCCGAGAGGGTATTCGTTCAGGCGGATATTCATGGTGGCTCGCAGGTTTGGGTAGAGACGGCTTGTCATAACCCACGTGACGTTGTTCCAGAACACTTTGCTGTAGAACACTCCGTGGAACACCGGCTTCATGTTCTCTGTGTCATGCATGTACAGCTCTCGGTCAAAGAGGGACTCGTTGCAAAGACCTTTCATGCGGAATTTCCGGCCTGAATCTTTTTCGCAAGCTGTGCACATCTTTGACTTGAAGCAAGTGATGGATTTCCAAACGCCAGGGGACGAGGAGGCACTTTGGCCAAGACAGTGGGTTCTCTCGCTGATTCTTGAGTATCTCCTGTCCCCGAAGGTGAAGGTGACTGCTTCGCCACTCTTCCTGCTCGTCCAGCGTTTCCCCACGAGGTCTGCCTTGGCACCCAGCCACAAATTGACGCCGTGCGCGGAAACGCACTCAGTCTCCAGCAAAACAGCCATTTTATATAACTTCGTGTTTTCCAGACTATTCTTTGGCAGCGCCATCGACAGGCCGAGTTTTGTACAGAGATTGAGGGAATCTTCAAAGGTCCGTCTTTCTGGGAGGAGGATGAAGTCCAAAGATTCTGCCTGACAAAAGACGGCCTTGGACAGCGAGAAGAGTTCCGTGTCCCCGACGGCTTCCCAGTCGTCTTCAAGGTCGTCGAAAGCCACCACCGCACTGCCCTGAGCCTTCCCTGAGTCAACACACAAGACGTAAGCCACCATGGCGTCGCGCGGAAGGAGCTTTGAGTACAACGCAAAGTCGGCCACGCTGCCGGA
>BOPN01007933.1:22500-25000 GCA_017312705.2 Penaeus japonicus | reverse complement strand
AAATACAAGAATACAATATATACAGTAAATACAATTTGGCTGTGAGTATAAAGAGACATGTGTGAGAAAGTGATTAAAGCAAAGGTGTGATTGCTTAAGCGAAATGAGGGGAGAGTGACAACATAACGTGACAAGCTTGCATAGTCAGTGAAATTAGGAACCGACTCGAGCGAGCATAGACCAGAAGAACTTGCAAATTACTAAATGAGCATATAGAACTTAAAGGTTTCATAATAGTGTGGTAGGATCAGATTATCCCAGAACAAAATTTCACTATGACTTCATGAGATATAGTACTTGAAAGGTGGTAGTGTATTTGAGAATACATACATAAAATTATTCTGTATCACGACTGGTGGCGTCAGTGCACCGAAGGTGCGAGTCGGACAGAGGCTAGCGCCTCTGAGGCAAACAATTCAAACACCACCACAACTTATGGGTAACAGGCGAGCTAGTTACGGTGGTCAGGCGTAACTGGCGCGATGCCCTGTACCTCAAAGGTGCGGTTGGGTTGACTTTGCCATGCACCCAAACACTGTACAACTCAACCACCGTCCTACCTTGGTGAAAACATGCACCAACACAACACAGCAGGTATACAGGGGGAGGGGGGAGTTACATATATATGGGGGGAGGGGGTAACGCATAAAAATGTGCGGGAAAACTTCTCGACCACTAAGTAGAAAACAACTTGCGTGCTCCTTGCACGGCTTACTGAAGCGACATGCGTCTTGCATGGCTATCTGAATAACAAACAACAAACAATAATAACACTTTGCAACTGCCAAGAGGAGAACAAACAAAGAAGAAATCGGAATTAAGTAATAAGTGCAAGTTCAATAGATGCAGGTTTACAAGATACAGAGCAAATACGAACATGAGTAGCACTTGTCGACGAGAAAAGTAATAACAGGCGTACTTTAACGAGTGGCGAAAAGATAGATTGATAGATAAAAATCTGGCAACACTGATCACCAGCACAGATTCGGAATGAAAGTGAAAACTGAAGAATTTACATGGTTTAAATACAATATCGGGTCCCCTTCGATAATTGTAATTAAGCATGGAAAATCTTTCAGAGGTTCACTTTCAAAACAAATATTTTGGAGAGGAACAGTCAATAAAATTTCTCCAGAGTACATTGTCCGAAGTTGCAAGATACAGAAAAAATACGTGTAGCAATAGCACGTGTAGATGAAAAGGAAGTACAAAAATAACAGATAAGAATCAGGCAACACTGATCGCCAGTACAGATTCGGGATGAAAGTGAAAGCTATCAAGAATTTACATAGTCTGAATACAATATCGGGTCCCCTTCGATAATCGTAATCGAACATTTAAAATCTTGTAAAGGTTCACTTTCAGAACAAGTATTTTGGGGAGTAACAGCCAATAAAAGTTCTCCAAATTACCTTGTCCGAAAAAGGGAAATATAGATAAAAAAGAAGGGTTGTTTTATGACAAAATGGAAGTAAAGACATCGACTCTGCCTTTTCACACGGGCAGGTCATGAGGGGGGGAGGGGGGGGTTGACAAGTCTAACCGTTCTGACAAGTTTGAACGAAGAAACAATACATACCATATGAAAATATCTGATTCTCAGCATTAACATAGCAAACAGAACTTCAGAATACCCTGGCCATTCTTCACATAAGATTAAATAAGAAAGAAGTTCAGAAGGACGTCAGGGAGGGCGTTATAACGGGGACATCAAGGCGAGATGAGACAAGGAAACAAGGGAAGAGATGGGGGGGGGGGGGCTGAGGACTTTCCCTTTCTAGAATTAGTTCGTTCACACCTAAGCGTAAGGGAGGGAAGAGGAGGGAAATCCTACGGAATCACACTCCCGCGCAGGTATTTCACAACAGAACAAAAACAGAGTAACAATTACGAAAAAGAAAGAAAATCATAGCATAAAAATTCCTAAATCTTAACGAAACCTAACAAAAAGAGCCTGGGTTTCTCTAACTTACGGGATTTTTGATGTCTCGATGTCTACATGGAGATGGGTCGTCTGCGGGCGGTGTGGTGGTCCTCTTGACTTCTCATCCTGTGGCCTTTTCTGCTCGTGTCAGACACTTCGTGGCCTTGGGGTTGGGGCGCTCGTGTTATGCCCAAAATCCGCGGTGGGCAGTCTTGGGTTGCCATGATAGATGGATGTCGACGTGCTGGAAGTTACGTAGCACGGACAAGGCGGCGGTGTTTGTCAGAACAGGTAGAATAGGGTGGGCAAAATTCTTATTGTGGTGTGGGCGGTGGGCGGGAACTTCGGCGTAATTTCTCCATTTTCGATGTTGACTGTAGTGTTCGGCGTAACGGCTTCTTCGGAGTTGTGAGTCCGATACCAGCAAAATCGTGGCACCCACCGGCTGGCACCAGTTGTAAGCCGCTTGCTCCAACTGTTGTAACCCACCACTGGGAGCAGTTGTTGTAACCCGCTGCTAGCAGCTGTATAACACTCGATGCCCTGGTTGTGATCCGGTGGATAAACAGACAGACG
>BOPN01007933.1:0-10000 GCA_017312705.2 Penaeus japonicus | reverse complement strand
GTAGTAGTTGCAGTCAAAGTAGTTGTAGTGGTAGCAGCAGTTGCAGTCATAGTAGTGGTAGTAATAGTAATAGTAGTAGTGGTAATAATAGTTGTAGTAATAGTAGTGGTAGTGGTAGTCACAGTCAAAGTAGTGGTAGTAGTAGTAGTAGTAATAGTGGTAATGATGGTGCCAGTGTGCCAGTGGAACAGGTGGTAGAAATGGTAGTGGTAGTGGTGGTAGTAATAGTAGTAGTAGTAGTAGTAGTAGTAGTACTACTACTACTACTACTACTACTATTACAACCCCCCACACTCATACACAACACAAAACACACACAACACACATCCCTCCAAACAAACTCAACCCCTCCCCTACCCCACCCCCTACAAGCAACCCCCCAACCCCTACCTGAACAGCTTCCTCCGTCGATAGATTGCACTTGCTATCAACCAAGTACTCCTGGATCCACCGTGGCAACTTGCTCTTCTTCTCCGCCCGCGAGAAACGCTTGTCCGCAAACAGCATAATCCCGTAGTCGGTCTTCCCGCGCATGACCCGACCCACGCACTGTGCTGCATGACGCATGGCATCAAAGGTCAGGAAGTCATTTTCACGTATCTGTGGTGAGAAGTTAGTAAAGTCAAATTGAGAAGAAAAAATGGGTGTTTAAAAAGGGAATGGGTAAGACATAGTCATTTGATCTGAATAGAAACTTGAATGACAAAAATCATTAAAGTAATTTTGATAATAATAATAACAATAATAATAAATTGGAGAGTTAATTTGTCTTCATAATTTAAAAGCTTCAAAACTCCTATTTTATGACAAATACACTCACATTAAATTGGTCTCGCAGGTACTCTAATCTAGCCTTCAGAATCCTGCTCTGCGTATACATGAAGGGGATGCCCATCATGATGACACAACGGCCATAGTGATGGTCGAAATCAATCCCTTCCGAAACCTTGCCTCTCGCCACAGCCAACAGGACCGCTCCTCGTCCTTTGTCGCATGCCTGGAGTGGGGGAGGGAGGGGTAGGGTAAATTATAGGGTGATATCTTCAGATGCATGCACAAATATTGTATTTTTATTGGGGTTAGATACTACAGAATATGCTCGAGTTTCAACAATATACATTTGCATATATTAAATACTGGAGAATAAACATGAGTATAGACAATGTACATCTATGAGTGCATCTCGATTGATTACTTTAAAAACAAGAGGGGGGGATGGAACAAGATTCAAAAGAAAGTGCAAGACACATTCACAATATCTAGGCACCAAATCGAGAACAAAATATAAAAATACTAATACAGAGAATGAGACCTACCTTCATATAGTTCAGAAGAGCTAATGATGTCTCGGCATCATCTTGGGTCTCAATGAAAACCAGCTTGTGCCTCTGAAGGTCACTGATGATACCATGGTCATACCATGTAGCCACTACACTCTCCAGGTACAGATAAGAAGTGAAGAAACACACCATTCCTTGATTTAGATAGAGAGAAAATAAAATGGAGTGTCATCAATAAAAGTAGAAACACTTGAGTTAACAGCACATGTAACATCCAACAAAATTTGAATGATAATCATACATTCATTTCATTATATAACTGAGCACATATTCATAAAAACAGCAATAGAACAAACATAACTGGTTATAATTTGGTATGATTTTGACATTTCTACAAAGAAAATGTACATGGCAAATAATAATAATCATTTATGATCATATAAATAACACCATATTGATAACCTCTTACCATCAGGCACAGTTGTCGCCATTTCTACTAAGAGCTTCCCGTAATTTCTCACAACAGCCGGGTCTTCTCTGGACTCGAACTTGGAAGAGATGGCCACTTGGTCATTGCCCTTGGTCACAATCTGGAATGGATAAAGCATACTGCGTGATCTCTGGAATCTTCTATAACTATAGCAATCCTATAGCTAATCAATTAAAATAAAAGTTATTACAGCATAACATTGAACAGTATAATATATCTATGTGTTATCATAGTACACTATACAGATTCTACCACTAAATATATATCATGGCATAATATCATACCATATCACATAAATTACATCACTATATCCCATTATACATATCAAATTACTATACATCATATACTATAATAATATCATTTAAAATTCATATCATACAATATCACAGAATCATTTAACACATGAAATATCATTCTTTCCTCTTAGTACTCACCATTGGAAGGATACAAGGTCTAGCAAGTGTCATGGTGAAGGAATTCTGGATTACAGGGTGGAAGTCCAAGATCTTTGGATACATGTCCAGGGGTGAGAGAGTCCCTGAGGTTATGACAACTGTCTGGAACTTCGTGAAGACTGGTTTGATTGCGAGCGACGAATCCAAACACCTTGAATCAAAAACAAGTAAACAATATTATGTTTGTGAGATAATTTGTAAATGACAAATACATAAAAAAAAAATTATGTAATGCAGATTCTAAAGAATTAAACTTAGGCACTTTAGTTTCAAAGGAATGTTTATCAAATGAAAGAATAAGTAAATATTCATGTTTTCTAGTATTCCTTTTAAAACGTCTTTTAAACTTCATAAATCTTAACTAATCTTTCCTCATTACTTTACAACAAAATTAACAAAAACACACAAAACCTCACCTCAAATACAATATTGGATTGGGAATATTTGGAGCCTTGTCTTCAAAGGGCTCAATAATGACAACAAAGCCCTGCAAGTAGGTGGAGACGAGGGTGGCAAAGTGAGCAACAGCGACGAGAGGTGAAATGTCCGATATATCAGTCAACTCTAACGTTCTAACGATGGAAGAAAGGCGTTCTGAACAAAACCTGGGGGAAAAATAAATAAAGCATTATCATATTAAAACAAGCACATTTACGAGTCCTTTTTTCCATCCTCATAAAACCAAAGATGCCAAAAAATCAAACTATGAAAACCAATCAATCAATCACACCTCAGAGGTTTTCGATCAATGAAGCCTCTGTTTTTAAGATCCTTCAGGAGACCAGCTGGGGACTCTTGTACCGCGTGCGCAACAGCCAACCTCATTTTCAGGAAGTCAATCAAACGCCGCATGAACGAGACAAAGTAATCGGCAGACCTGATGTTTCCTGGGATGTTTTCTGAAACAAACAGTTATAATACATAGATATATAAGTGACATAGACTGGATCAATAAAATATTAGATAAATAAAATGAATCAATAAATGTTATTACAGAGTATGATCAATAAAGAACCATTTACAGCAATGTAAATGGAGATTGGCAGACTGATTTTCCATTTCCCCTTCTGTACAATTACTGTTTTTCTCACATATGACAGATCAACAGATTTATTCACCTTTGTTTGTTAATCTTTTTCTAATTCCTTGTTTCTATTCTTAAATATATTCATACAAGGAAATAAATATATATAAATGTGAATATATACACAAAATTACAAACAAAATCAATGAAAAAATACACATATACCTATCAAAACCAATACAGAAACAGACACTCCAGATGGTAAACACTACAACCGCTGTATCTCACCTTCTAATAAATCTTTTGGCAGAATGGGATTGGCTACAATGTTCTCTTGATTGGCAGCCCGCCGTAGCCCTTCCACCAGACGACTGTATTCGTCTCTTAATCTGTTGCTATCCGACTCTTTTATCCTGCAAATTGGGTAAGAGTGTTAGGGCCCAACATGGTTTAAATAAGAGGAATGGCATTCATGAAGAACTTATAATAGGACTATTTACTCATAACAGATTCAGAATTCAAAATAAGCGTCACAACTGACTACAAGATTTATAATCCACCGGTTCATAACAAGGGCACACGATTCAGCAATTCATTAAGATTCACAAAAACGATTCATAAATCCTGGAGTCATACTATGATTCATCGTTTGTTACTTAATCCAGTAAACACCAATGATCCAAGCTTTTTTGTTTGTGTTAATGAGTAATATATTCAATACATGACAATACATTCATTATCTGTTGTTATCAATTCACAGATGGTAAAAAACGAGTGCTAAAGCAGATACTAACTGAGACTGAATAACGGGAGGAGAAAAGGAGTTGGCAGGAATAATGAGCGAAAGAGAAGAAAAGGGAAAATAGAAGGTATACATGGAGAGAAAACTGAAAAAGTTAAAGAATATCTTAGAAAGGAAGAAAGAAAAGGAAAGAAGGAAAAGAAAGAGATAAAAGAAAAAAAATCAATAACAAAGGAAAGAAATAGAAAAAAAAGTAAATAAACATAACCATGAATATAGGATAAAAACAATAAATAAACCAAAAAAGGAAAAAAGATGAAAAAGAGACAATTAGTCACATTACCTGGATATATGTTCGTGCAAGCTGTTAAGACTGGTTTTGGCCTTATCCAACACTCTTCTGTTAATATTTATACTCATGGAGTCGATGCAAATATTATCTGGGAAATACACATGGTATTAATTACATTATTTTAACATTAACAAGACCCATGTAACAAAATCACTATGATTCTCCCCTAGTTCTTACTTTTATAAACTGATTTTTTTCACATTTTTAAATTTGTCTACTTTTTTAAAACATATATTTCACAGTTCTCTTACATTTCATTTTCGATTTTTCTTTTTTCTTTCACTTCTCTACTTTCCTCTCTCATCTCTATATCTATTTCTCAAAGTCGCTTACCAATGTTGTGAGCTTCATCAAACACCACACAAGCTTCGCTCTTCATCTCTTTCGATACAATTTCTGAAATCTTCGGATCCAGCATGTAATGGTAACTGTAGACCACAATATTCGCTTGTACTATCTATGGTGTGGCAAAGAAGAAAAAGGGGAAGACTGATTAACATATAATAGCATCATCATTTACATATGTGTAAAGCAAAAGTGACAAACACGAAAATGAAGTTAAAAAGATAAATCAGGGAAAGATTGATTAACATATTATATCATCATCATCATTTACATATGTGTAAAGCAAAAGTGACAAACATGAGAATGAACAGTTAAAAAGATTAATCAAATATAACCTGTATATACTCTTGCATATACTTTTTTTTATATAATTTGACACAAAGAGAAAAAGAAACACTCACAGACATGAATGTATAAACACAAATATATAAAGATACATTTATTATCCACCCTCCTCCTCAAACAAAGACACATACATATTTCTATTCACAAAGAAGAGGGCATCACTTTTATAATCATTGACCATCTTTATCGTAATCATCTCTTATTTTTCACTAATCAATAAAAACCTTCATTCATTAATAATTTTTCACACTAAAAATGACTAATATTTTACATAATCATTATTAATCTTTACATAATCAATAATAATAATATTTCTCATGACTACTGCTACCCTTTTTTCACAATCAGTTACCCTATTTCATCAAAATTGTAAGTCCTCATCTTAATCAGTACCATATATACACCAAGCTATATGATGCATTTTTTTCTAAAAAAGAAAAATAGAAGTAAAAAATAAAATAAAATAGGTAAACAAATACATATGTATACTTGCACAAAAATGACAAAAATAATCTTTATAAAAAAAATTAAAAATGTGATTCATAACTGGCAATCTTATGGGATGTTATCAATCTTCTTCTTCACACTCCTTATTCACTTACCGCATGCCTGGCTAAGAAGTAAGGGCACCACCCCTTCTGCCGGCCAAATTCCCGCAGGTCGTCAAGGTTGTATGTTCCTGCCGGCAGGGGAAATTCCTTGCCGTGCAGGTCAAACTGTTCAAAGAAGTCACACTGAGGTACAGTGTCATCTCTCTGGGCCCTGGATCTCACATACCCGGCTGTCAGCGCATAGCACCCATTGTCAATGAGTTTTCCTTCCCTTGCCTTGCTGACCTATGACGACAGATATTAAGTTTTTAAGATACAATAAAAAAAGCAGAGCAAACCCCACTACACAAGAAAATAATGGCTAGTCTCTCAAAACAATAATAAAAAAAATATTGGAAACTTCACTACAGAGAAAATTATGACATCTTAAAATACCAGCAAAAATATTTACAAAAGCATGTCTCATATAACAAAGCAAACTTCACATCAGAAAAATAGCAAATATAATACCAAATAACATGACTCAGCACCACACATCTATGCAACATCACAACATAATATGGTAACAAACCTCAGGATTCACACACAGATGTTTTCTGGAGGCTAATGCAAGACCAGTAATGTTTGCAGGCTCTCCAGTCTCCTTCTCGATGTAGTTCTTGAGCTTCTTCAACTCTGCAATAACCTGTAAACCAATGAAGAAGTGGTAAATTCATTGCAGATATAGAAACAAGAGAGGTAAAGAGAGAAATATGGATATAGTAAAAGGTAAGAGGGTTAAGAGAGAGAGAGAAAAAACTTTGTTGTCAACTATAAAAAGAAAAAACACTTTCCATAGTCAGAAAAAAATGTAGTATCATTTACAAAAAATAGTAATACTATAACTATAACGCCAACTATATTATCCTATTATCTATAAAATAAAAGGGAATACTATTATTTTTAAAAATCAAACCTCTAAACCAAACCAAAACAGCGCTAAGAAAAACTTTGTACCTTCTCCAACTCGGGAATGGTTCGGGAGCAGTAGATGAGCTTGGTGAGGTTCTGCGGGAAAGCTCGGAGGTAGGACACGATGAGCGACAGCAGGGTGATGGTCTTGCCTGTCCCCGAAGGCATCTCCAGTATGCAATGTCCCTGAAGAGGCAGAGTTGCGAGTTATATATATATTTTTAAAATATTTCATTGGATTATTTTAAACACTACAGTTTCTACAAAAAGTCAATCTACTTATCTTCTCTGCTTATACCCATCTAATATACCTGTCTGTCTGTCTTATTTACCTATTATGTATCTAACCTATCTCTAACATATTTTTACCTTGCAAAATATCTTGGATCATCATAGAACATCTATAAAGAATCCCAACTACTGAATTTACTACTTTTTTCCATCATTAGGAACAAATGAAATCAGATCATACACAACATATATGAGAACAGAATTTAGAAAGCATTCTTAGTTGCCTTCAAAGACGAAAACTCAAGCAAATAGTATCAGCACCTACAAATTGTTATTGAAATCATTAATACAACTTACTCAAACATCACAAATTTAAACATCACAAATTGAATTATCTATTTTCTCCGATTCTACATTCATATCATCATAGCTCAATAGACTATAAATAAAATCAATTTTCTTTCTAATAGACAATCAAAGCTTACTAAGATCATCTCAAATAAATATTAACTCTCCTTCACACAAAGAAAACACAAACAAATATATCTTCTTCAAGAGCTCTTCTTCAAACAAACACACTTCACCCTTCCTCTCTTCCAAAGACAACAAACAAAGATGATTGCCGTTCTACCTTGGCATCAAGACTCCTTTTGAGGTCCAACATGTACGAATACTGCTCTGGGTAGATGAAGTCATAGGGGAAGAAAACCTGCATTCCATCAACGTCCAGCCTGCAAGGTAATACATACATGTATATATATATATATATATATATATATATATATATATATATATATATATATATATATATATATATATATATATATATATATATATATATACATATATATATACATATATATATATATACATATATATATATATATATATATAAAATTTTACAACATATTGGTAAAGAAATTGATTATAATGAAACAATATACTACTAGAGTATTTTTCAAAATTCAGAACAAAATTTTATCCAAAATTGGATTACCAAAAGGGATTATTTCAAACAATGTAATACAAAATAAGGAATAAAAAACAAACATTTCTAATATCTATTTCATATAATGATAAAATTTATATAGTGTTCTGAGAAGGATTATCAGACTAGAATATTACAAACACTTTTTAAATATTTACAAAATGGGATTATCCCTTTTTTTCTACCAAACTAAAATGATGGTGAAAATGGATTACAATACAATGGTATTTCAAACATAAATCTAATATGACATTAGGAAAGAAAAAAAGGTATTACTAAGACTATTTCAACTAAAATACTGCATACTTTATGCAAGTTAATTTATAGTCCTTATTAATTTCCTATTTCTTGTTCCTCTTTATTTATCATAGCTATGCCTGCATATAGCTTACATTAATATCTTTAACATGTCAGTTTTGAAATTACCAATCTTGTTATGAAGAAGAAGAAGAAGAAGAAGAAGATGAAGATTGAAGATGATTATGAAGATAGTGATAGTGAATATGATGATGATGATGATGATGATGATGATGAAGATGGTGATAGTGAATATAATGAAGAAGATGATTATGATGATACACATTTCATGCTCTGATAAAGGCCAACAAACCTCCTCCACATATTCTCTGACAGCGTAGACCTCAACAATACTTGGTGATGTATCACGAAGGGGGTCTGGTCAACAAGTTCTATCTTACCAAAATATGCCTGATGAAGGTTTGGTGGCCCTTGCTAGAGTGCTGCTAGGTTCAAAGGCTCTGCCAGACAGGCAAGGCAAGTGGGAGTCACGTATTTAACTTTTAACCCATTCATGCCGGGCTATTCCGGCTCTAAATGGTCAGAATGTTGGGGTATTCAAACGCATAAGCCTAACACCTTACGATTCTCGGGCGCACTAGCTGCGAACCAGCGCTGTACGCCCGCTCACCCGGCACGCCGGCCTTGACTAAATATCTCGTCGCCGGCATCTGACTCAAAAACCACTGAACGTGATAGCAAGTCAACCGGCACAAATGGGTTAAACATTTACCACAGATTTTATCATTAGACCATGTTTCAGTTATATAATTACAGGAAAAGAATGACTCCAAGGCAAAACTTATCCATATATACACAACTAGATGGATCATATGTCTCACAAGTCAACCAATATTCCTACTTGTAATCAATCCTACTCTCTATCCTACTATATTCTCCTGTGTATATATGGAAGATGTTTGTCTTCTAGGGATGAGGTTAGGGAGTGCTAGACAATCCATGTACTTTCCATGCATACAAGTTGATTTCCTATATATCTTACCTTGCAACTTCTGCATTTCACTTCGTGACTACTCTACTATTAAGATAGGAGTACTGCAGTATTTAGCAACATATTCATATGCTATATATGTACCCAAACTTGTGAACCCAATATATAATGAATTTATGGAACATAGTATTTCTCCTAATCAAATATTTCTAAATGTGAAGTTGATCCTAATATCAACATAGTATTTATCTGTTATTCCTCAGAACAAGCAAAGCAGAAACAGAATAAATAAACAATACCTAATACTTTCAATTATGCAATCCACTGCAAAACTAGTTATGCCACATACATAAATTCATCATAAAATCCGTATCTACAGTCACTCCTAAACTGATTCACATCCTGCATATCCAAATATGACTCTAACCAAAGCAGAAAAAGACAATGACACCAAAAAAGCAAATACAAAGAGACAATTAAACACATTTGCTCATACGTACAGCATGGTGTGTGGTGGTCGCCCTCGTCACTCGCTCTGAAATTATGAATATTTCGTAAATTCCTCTCATGTCTCTACATCCTTTATCTTAAATTATGTCATTTCTACTCTTCTGTAACCCCATTTCACTCATTTGGTTATAGTTTAAGCCTTACTTTACTCTAAAACACGTGTGATTGAAGGATATTATGTCAGCTTCTGTTTACCTTTGAAATGAAGTTCTTGTTTTCTGTCGCGTTCGCATAAGTTTTTGAATGTGAATTTGCGGATTTTTATTTATCTTTTTCGTATATCTGTGTCTTTAAAGTAATAAATCGCTTTCCAATTTATTTAGTTTATTCATTTATATTATTCATATCTTTAAAAACTTATGATTTTTATTCATTCATTCGTAATTATCATTCTTTTAGGTAATGACATTATGTAATAACTGAACCATATATAATATATATATAATATATATAATATAAAAAATATATATATAACGGAGTAAAAAAA
>BOPN01007932.1:31570-34070 GCA_017312705.2 Penaeus japonicus | reverse complement strand
TCAGTGCCGTGCATGATCAGGAAGCTGTAGGATTGGCAGCAGGGAGAATCCTTTTGGTAGATGCTGGAAGTGTGATAGGCAGAGTTTAGCATAACGATAGTAATAATGATGATATTAATGTCTTCATTAATAACTGTGATTGTAGTGATAATATTGGTAATGATTATCGTGATAATGATGATGATGGTGAGTTTGATAATAATGGTGATGATAATAATGATAATAATGATTAAAATGATAATGATGATTATAAAAAGGAGCCTAACACTGACGACGACGGCAATGTGGAGAATGTGATGATAATGGTGATGATGATAATGATGGTAATGATGATGATGATGGTAATGATGGTGAAAAAGCTGATAATGATAATAATAACGATAACGACAACGAATTCAACTGAAAAGAAGAGAAAATATCAGACACAGTTCTCCTTAGCAAACAACACAACCAACATTTCACCTAAATTCCATAATCCCAGACAAATTAAGGCCCTGTAGTAGTGTATGCAGAAATGCTTACCTTTAAACCCCTTTTCACTACACCTAACAATGTCACCTCGACTTTTATGTTCTCTAAAGTACAGGCTATTATGCGCTGTAGATGACCGTGTAGTTCACAGCTGCACATAAATTTTATGATGTACCAACAACAACAAAAAAGAGAATTTAGATAAATAAAAATGATAGTAATAATAAATTCTATGATGTACCAACAAAAAAAAGAGAATTTAGATCGATGAAAATAATGGTAATGATAAATTCTATGATGTACCAACAACATAAAAAGAGAGTTTAGATAATTTTCTAAAAAAAAGATAATAAATGAGGAAAAAAAAAAAACTGAAAAAAAAAGTTTATGTAATCCTGGTTTTACAGATATGAATAACCTCAGGGAAAAGGGAAAAGAGAAGGCTGACACGCTGTATTTGTTTTAAACAAAAACAAAAACAAAAATGTACTGTGACGTGTAGCTTTGCTGAAGTTCTTAGCTCGTGGAATACACACACTGTAGCAGTAAGATAAATATTAATAATGTTTATGTTACTATAGAGGCGAAATAAGTTTGTTTGGGTTTCATTTTGTGTCTTAGTGGATATGGTATGGTATTTTAGCTTTAGGAAAATTATGGAATATTAAGAAGAAATTATTAAATCAGATGATGTTGAGGTATTTCATTATCATTTTTGTTTTTGTGTTTGTTGGTATTTTTTGTTTATTGTTTTGTTTGTTTTTGATTAATGTTATTGTTGATAGTAGTAATCGTAGTGAGGCTCTCGTTGTTTCATCAATGAGGTGGATGATGTGATGATGATAATGATGATGATTGTGGTGATAATGATGATGTCGGTGGTGATGATAATGACAACGATGATGAGGATATTAAGACGAAAAAGAAAACAGTATTAATACCAAACATGAACAAAGAAAAAACAAGAAAAAAAGGAGAAAGCAAAAATAATAATAATAATAATAAAAGATAAAATAAAAAATAAAAAAAATAATAATAAATAAAATCTACGTACCAAAGAGGAAGGAGAGAAAAGGACGAGAAACAGAAGAAGAAGAAGAAGAAGGATCCTTTAAAGACGAAAGACACGAGAGAACACAGGGGGAAAAAAATCGTTCCATTTCTTATCCCTCTTTTCGTAACAAGATGATGTAACACCTGATCTCAAGCGGAGGATGTGAAAAGATGTGTCTTTATCTATTGCTGGGGGAGATTTCCTTGGTCGGGTTTCTGTATTGATTTTTGTTTCTATTATCATCATCATTATTACTATTATCGTTGTTATTACTGCTGTTAGTATTATGATTATTGTCACCATTGTCATCATTTTTATCGTTGTTATTACTGTTATTAGTATTAGTGTTATGATTATTGTTATTTTTATCATCATTGGTATCGTTGTTATTACTGTTATTAGTATTAGCATTATGATTATTGTTATCAATATCATTGTTATTACTGTTATCAGTATTAGTATCATAATTATTGTTACTATTATCATCAGTGTTATTACTATTATCATTGTTATCATTATCATTAGTGTTGGTACTATGATTTTTGATGTTTTTTTTATGTTATCAATATCATCATCGTTAGTGGTTGTACCATTATCATCATTATCTTATGATTATCATTAAGAGTATTATCATGACCATCGGTGTATGTGTGTGTGTGTGTTTTGTGTGTGTGTGTGTGTGTCGGAGATGAAGATCTGACCATAAATGCAGCATTGGCGTTAGAGTAAGTATCATTATCAACATAGTTTATGAAATGATAATTCCACTTTTTTCGATGACACTGATTCCAAATCCGACCAAGAGAAACATATTTCAAAGACAAATTTTGAACTATAATTCTTAAAATAGATGTGCACTGTAAGTCTCCTTTGACTAATGAATAATTCCGAAGGACAGAAGCATCTTTATAAGAAAAAAGTAAAAAGAAAAAAAAAATAGAATGTCTATACTTAAGCAAAGCGTTTTTCAGAACG
>BOPN01007932.1:19070-21570 GCA_017312705.2 Penaeus japonicus | reverse complement strand
ACACACACAAACAACCTCCCCTCCCCCCCTCCCCCCTCCCCCCCTCCCCCCACACACACATACACACACAACCACAACCCTAACCAAGCCCCACATATCCACACACACAACCGAAAATAACCGCAAACCCACACACACGACCTGCCCTCGACCACTATTAACCACAGATTCTAACCTCCTGTGCAATATTGTGGTCGTGGATTACCTACCAAACGACTCGTTAGTTTGGTGAAGGACCTTGTTAGTGCGTGAGTTCAGTTGGACTAACTGAGCCGTTGAGGGGATCGCCTCGGTGACCCGCCACGGTTGGAAAAACGGATTCCTCTTAAGCTTGGGTAATATGGATATGTACATATATGTATATATAGATAGATAGATAGATAGATAGACAGATAGATAGATAGATAGATATGTGTGTTTGTGTGTGTGTGTGTGTGTGTGTGTGTGTGTGTGTGTGTGTGTGTGTGCATTGTGTGTGTGTGTCTGCATTGTGTGTGCGTGTGTGTGTGTGTGTGTGTGCATATAAACATATATATATATATATATATATATATATATATATATATATATATATATATATATATATATATACATATACATATAAATATACATATACAAATTAAGCCTTATCATTTTTACTAATATTACTACTACTACTTTTTTTTCTCTAATAATACGCCTACAACTATTGCTTACCCCAGAATATGCATATTCCATTAAACTTTGCCAATTTTTTTCGCTACTACTATTATCATCATTATTACTATCGTTATTATCATTTATGTTACCATTATTTTTACTATTACTATTGTCATTAATATGATATTATGACCATTTTTGTTTTATGATTGTCATTTAATCAGTACCATTATCAATACAATTAATGTCTTTATTATCATTATCATTATTCATATTCAAACTACTATTATTACTATAATTGTCATCTTTACAATCACTATTATCGTTATATCATTATCTTTTTCATCACATTCACTAACATTATTATTACCATCATTCTTATCATCCTCATTCATATTATTAATATCAACATTTTCATCATCATCATTATCATTATCATCTATATCATTATCATCATTATCATCTGCATCATTATCATCATTATCCTCTATATCATTATCATCATTATCATCTGTATCATTATCATCATCATCTTTATTGTTGTTTTCACTCCCTTCTGATTCTATCTAATCTTGCGTCTGGATTTATTCTTCCGGTCAAGATCTTCATTTCCTCTGGAAGAAAAAAAAGTCTTCAAGATTCTTTATCTGATTCTTACACTTCCTCGGCATTAGAACATGGAACTTCTATTTCTTGGGTGATCTTTGGGTTTATTTTTATTTTGAAATTGTCAGTGTATTGTTGTGGGATGAAATTCGTGAGTTAGATTTCAATGTTGATTTTCGAAATTTAAAAAAAAAGAGTAATTAATAAATACTTCGAAACATGAAGAAAATTGATCGTAATAAATAAATACTTCTATGCAATACAATGCAATGACAGGAATAAGGAAAAAAAGGATTAAACAATAAAGATGAGAATAACAACTATCATTATAACGAATTATGAATGATGAAAAACATAAAAAACAGTAACATGGCAACAAGAAGTGAATATCAGTCAGCAAAAAATGATCTGAGATGCCAATAATATCATCAACATTGCCTCTGACCCTCATCCGTCTTCGACCTGTCAGTTATTACAACTCATCTTCTTTTTCTTCGTCGGATCACCCAACCCCTTGACTACTGGAGACGTTCCAAAACTGGTTTAAAATCAATCCATTCATGGTCCCTTTCTCCCCCTACCCTACGCCCCCCTCCTCTTCCTTCCTTCCCCTTCTTCCCTCTCTCCTCCCAGTTTATGACTCTTTCCCCTCCTCCTCTTCCTCCTCCTCCTCCTCCACCCTTCCTCCTCCCATTTCATAACCGTTTTCTCTCCTATCCCCAACTCCTTCTCCTCCTCCTCCTCTTCCCCTCTTTGTTCAGGGCCCTTTCCCCTCCTCCCCTCTCCTCCTCTTCCCCCTCGCAGTTCAGGGCCCTTTGCCCTCCTCTCCCCTCCTCCTCCTCCCATTTCATAACCCTTTCCCCACCTCTCCCCTCCTCCTTCTCTTCTTCTTCCTCCACCTCCTCCCATTTCATAACCCTTTCCCCTCCTCTCCCCTCCTCCTCCTCCTCCCGATTAAAGACCCCTTCCCCTCCATCCCCCTCCTTCCTCAACCTTCCCCCTCCACCCCCCCTCCATCCCCCTCCACCTACCTCCATCCCCCCATCCCCCTCCATCCCTAACCTCCCCCTCCATCCCCTTCCATCCCCCTCCATCCCCCTCCTTCCCCCTCCACCCACCTCCATCCCCCCATCCCCTTTCATCCCTAACCTCCCCCTTCCATCCCCCTCCATCCCCATCCCTCCCCCCTCCTTCCCCCGCCTTCCCGCTCCATCCCCGCCGCCCCTACACACCCAGAAGCCAATGTAACAATCTC
>BOPN01007931.1:42500-47500 GCA_017312705.2 Penaeus japonicus | reverse complement strand
CTGAATAAACTAAAATGTTTATGCGTGTAGATGAAGCTGGTTTATAGAATATCACTATTTGGAAACGGAAAATAATCTATTCGATTTGTAAATTTGATCTGTAATCCAGGCTGAAATACAATCATTTAAATCTTTGACATCCGTTTGGATTTCATTTCGTTAATTCTCAAATGTTTACTAATGGTGATTAATTTGAAAGTAATATTTTTGATGAAGATTAGCCTACATAAACACACAAATGAAAATGTCTGCTGCGAATTATTTTTTATACAAACAAACTAAAGACAAACACACACTCAGTCAAATATGAACGAACACACACACACACACACACACACACACACACACACACATATATATATGTATATATATATATATATATATATATATATATATATATATATATATATATGTATATACATATATATACAGTATATACATATCTACCTTTCTACGGCCCCCCCCCCCCCTCTCTCTCTCTCTCTCTCGCATTCCCTCTATATTTTCTTCTCCTATATCTATTCTCTAATGATAAGGATATTAATTATAATAATGATAATAATAATAGTGATGATTATGTTGATGAAAATGCTGATATTAACAATAATAGTGATGGTAATAATAATCATAATCATAATGATAATAACAGCAATAATGATAATGATAATGATGATAATGATAATAATGTAATGATGTTAATGATACCAATGATAATAAACATGTTAACAATTATAGTCTTAAAGATGACAATAATCGGCATGATAAGGATAAAAACCATGGCAGTGATAACTATTTTTTCATGATGATATTGTTAAAATGTTATGAAAATAATGGCAAAAATAATGATAACAATAGTAATACTGACAATGATGATGATAATGATGATAACGAAATTAATGACAATGCCAATAATCATGATAGACAGACGCTAATAGTAATAACAATAATAACGATGATAATGATAATAGTAATACAGATGGTGATAAAGGTGTTGATAATTAGTAGAGAAAGGATAGTTATGCCTGAGAGAAACGTGATGAAAGTTCTTGAAGAAGAAAGTACATGCAAATATCTTGGAGTTTGAGAAGTGGACGGAATAAAAACATGAGCAAATGAAGGATCGAATAAGTACATGTTATGTCCGAAGAGCAAGATCTATACGAAATTAACGGCAGAAATATCAAATCAGCTAGCAACTCAAGAGCAGTGGCAATCACAAGGTATAGAGCTGGAATCATAGGATGGATTAAGGCGGAGGCAGAGGCGTTAGATTGCAAAACAAGGAAGTTGATTACGATGCAAGGAGCACATCAGTCAAAACCAGATGTGGATAGATTGTACTTCAAATAGAGCTGAAGGAGGCAGAGGTTTGATTGGAGTGGAGGTGCGTGTGTGTGTGAATAGAAAAAGACGGTTTGGAAAAGTATCTACGAACATCTCGAGAGGAACTGTTGAAGGCAGGAGAAACGCGCGATGCATTTGGAACCAACAGTTACGGCAAAAATAGAGAAGATATGGAACAAGAGAACGAAAGAACATAAATATAAGGGAGAAATGCTACAGTTTAGAAAATCAGTAGATGAAATAAAAGGGATTGGTTGAAAGCTGGCGGAAAACAAGAACAAGGGTGTACCATTATTGAAGATCAAGAACTGTGTATAAACAAGGAGAGTAATACACGGAGAAGATGTGTCTCCATTGTGTCGATTATTTGGTATTGCAGATGAAACAGAGGTACACATTGTCTCGGAAAGCCCGAAGCTAGTACAGGAAGATTATAAGAAGATAGAACACAATAATATGATCAAAGCTATCCACGGGAAGCTATGTGAAAAATGGGGCTGTGAAAAGACCAGGATGTGATATATGCACCAGCCAGAGAGAGTGATGAGTCAGAATTCCTCATACAAACAGGAAGAAATATCATAGGATTTCCTTATAGAATGTTATAGGCCGACATTACATACAAATAAAAAGTTCCAGTTAATAGACCCTACATGTCCATTTGATAATCATTAGAAAAGAATGAGAAAGAAAACAAATTCAAATTGAAACGACCAGAAATATGAAATAGCAGATAGTAGGAAAAGGAAAGAGGTGGACGTTACATGCCAGTAGTGAATAGAGCACTAGGGACAATCACAAAAAGGTTTGTATAAACCAATAGAAAGAAAATGGAGATGTTGCACAAGTCTTATTCGGAACAGCAGGGATAATACGAAAAGTTTTAGATATAAATTAGCGAGAAAGGAACCGACACCGCGATACCTGAAGCTCCTTGTGAGGGTCCTCTTTATAAGCATTCCTGAGAAAAGACGAAAATAATAATAATTATGATTAAGATAGTGGCAATGACTAACTAATGACTAATAACAACAATAATCATGTCGATAATAAAACTAACAATAATGACGATTTTGATAACAGAAGAATGTAAAGATCAGCACATGAATATTGGACCAGCCAAGCAGATAAAAAGTCTCACCTGCTACGTTCTGCTCTGGCGGTAAGTAATGGTGAGTTATGATAGTGAGTAGTCAATAGTAGATCATAAACTTTAATGCATCTAAATGGTTTATATTTTGAGGTCATGATATTGACACCCTTAATGGCGTGCTAACTCCAGAGAGGCGTCACTTGTGCTAACATTAAACACAGGAATACTGAAGGAGAGCTAATGCACTAAGTGAATCTATACGTGGCTGTGAGAATTTTATAAGCTCTGGCTCGGTT
Organism: Penaeus japonicus; assembly: GCA_017312705.2. Lineage (NCBI taxonomy): Eukaryota > Metazoa > Arthropoda > Malacostraca > Decapoda > Penaeidae > Penaeus > Penaeus japonicus. The sequence continues at coordinate 44,767 of BOPN01007931.1, read as the reverse complement.
TGTAATGCTGTTGTTCGATCTGGAATTGAGGTCTTTCTTCACATTTTTGTAATTGTTATCATTATTATTATCATTATCGTTTTCATTATCAGTATTATCATTACTACTACTAGTGTTGATGTAATTGTCATGACTATTATTATCAATATTATTATTGTCGTTATCATTATCATCATTATTGTCATTATCATAATAATTATTATTACTCTTCTTATCATTATCATAATCATTATTACTATTATCATTATCATTATCCCTATTAGTGTCCTTATTATTGTACTTATCATTATCCTTAGTATCATTCTTATTACTATTACTATTTTTACATCATTATTATAATCATTAACATTATCATTGTTATCATTTCTATCACTATTACTGCTATAACTATCATATCATTATTTTTAATAATCATTGTTATTATTATCATCATCATTACTGATATGATAATAATGTTATTATTATCATGGAAATATCGTAAATGATATAAGAATAAATGTACATCGCGCCAAGGAACGGGGACATGCTATACATTTTGTGTGGATACCATCGCATGTTGGAATCGCTAAACATGATCATGCTGATCGCTTAGCGAGGGCAGGATGTGATAAGCAAATTGTGGATATAGACTTTGGCATACCTCTTGCTAGGATCTCACACATAATAAGAACCTCCAATAGGGAGGACTTGATGGAGCTAACAAACTCTCAAAGACCTGAAAGCTGTAGCATAAAACATTTTGACCAGTTCTCGCAGGAGAGATTCATTTATGGGTCATACAAGACAAGAACAAGACAATGTGATATTGTGACTGCAAGAATTAGACTTGGATACAGAATGTATTGGCAGGTCAGTTCAGAATGCAATGTAGAAGAAACTAAATGCAGACTTTGCAACGAAGAGTATAAACGAACACTTGAACATTACATTTCAGAGTGCCATATGATACAACCTTTCAGACCACCTAGCATGAGGTACGCAGAGTTATGTAATTATTTCATAACATCAACTGTACTAGAAGATGTAATTATGCTATATCCGAAATTCGGTATATGATACCCTATTATAACATTTATCTAATGTCTATTCACGTTGATATACTATAGAATATAATCATGTTATTACCTTAATTTGTAATACAATGTTAGCAACAATGTCATGACGACATAAATGTATCAAAGCTTGCCCATGCCTGTGCAGTTAGCCAGGGTGGTAAATAAAGATCTAATCTAATCTAAAAAAAAAAATTGGGTTTGTCGTGAAGTGGGTCGAGCGTCTTTTCCCCGAACTAGGTCACAGTTAAGAAGGATAATTAATCAGGCACGAATAGAAGCAAACACAAACTGGCTTATTAGGGATACTGTTTGGCAACATCACGCCAGCAAGAGAGTTCATGACTAAACTATTACTACACGAACTGATTTGGCAGGTATTCTCATGGCTACGGAATGCCTAGTAGATCAGATGTCAAAGTGCTCTCCAAGCCCTGATGTTAGGGTCAATGTCCATCCCAAAATGGAGCATGATTATGTTGAGTGTCTAGGCTCCTACTTCCTAGAATTTCAGAAATTCTCGAACACAGTGAAGGAAACTCGTCTGAATAGTATTATAAGATATCATGATCTCCTTATGGGCCACATAATACTAGAAGTGATATTGATACCTAACATAAGCCTTGATTACCATTTTTTTCTTCCATAAGTCGTTATACAGGTTATAGAAGAATGCTGTAACACTACATCCCAGAGCGCCATGTACTAGAGCCATCAAGACAACATCTCTAATGTAGTCTTGTGTCATATTTCTTATGACGTCACCTTTGTATCATAATTAAATGTCTAACCAGTCTGAGTATTAAGTCAAGGTAATAGATAAAGGACTAAACTAAAACTAACTTATGAAAACATCACTCTTTCGATTTGAATTAAGATGTACGTTGTTTACAACATTAGGATAATATAATTAATCTCTGATCGAGTGTATAATATTGCTTTTCTTCATTATTCACGATAGATAACTGCTAAACCAAAATAAAATACATACGGATAAAAACCAAGCGCCAAGAGTAAACAGTTTCTCATTTCTAATTTTCGGAGAAGTTGGGAAAACATCATTAGTATTTATTTAGTTTTATTTTATCCTTTTTATCTCTAAATTTTTAGGAGCAGCGAAACCCTACCCACCGATGCGAGTATGATGAGAAAACTAATTACCTTCTCGCCTTGTTATTCGCATGAAATATTAACTTAATTATTACCACTATTACT
>BOPN01007931.1:30000-32500 GCA_017312705.2 Penaeus japonicus | reverse complement strand
TAAATTTCAAGCCCGTTTGCCGAGTGTGAAAACAATTTCAAGACTTCAAAACGAGTGAGGTGGACCAGAAAATATGAAACCTTTCCATTGAAGTTTACCAATTTATATGTCTTTTCATGATAAGTAGCGAGTGAAAATGTGTACGTGAATATAAATGTATATGCTAAGATTTACGGTATAAACAAACAGACACCCCTGTAGAGACATATTAAATCTGGAGTATACTGATGGAAATTAATGTCATATGATTAATCTTCTTATTGATTGTATTGTCCTAGATTACCCTTTGTTTATTAGTTGTCAAAGTGAACCACGGAAGGAAATTGTGTAAACTAACTTCCTTATCAACGTTAGTATGTCAAAAATACCTTAATTGATGAAGATTATACGGATATTTTTTGGGTACCACAATGAAGCATTTGTTGACTTGATATCATTAGATTGTTATTTTGCTGGTAAAGAAAATGTCTGTCAGAAGAAAATCGACGGAAGAGGAGAGGAAAGCAAAATAAGAAAGTTTGAAAATATATACCCTCTTTCTAACTGGCTTTTCTTTCACGCACTTACACAGACACAAACGCATAAACACACACCACACACGCACACACACAAACACACCACACACCACACACACACACAAACACCACACACACACATACACACACACACACACACACACACACACACACACACACATACACACACACACACACACACACACACACACACACACACACACACATATATATATATATATATATATATATATATATTCAACCAGACACATACCATAATAGATTAGTAATCACGGACGTTTGCATATATACATACACCAAAGAATGAATAAAGAGAAAGAAAAAGTAAATAAAACCAAAAATAACCAAATAAATGGACGAAGAGGAGCTATATTTAGAATATAAAAAAAAAATCCGAATCTTCGCTAGAACAGCAAAGGGGATGAGGATAGGAAGAGGAGACAAAGAGGGAAGAAGAAGGAGGGAAGCAGAGAGGCGAAGAAAGGAAAGGGGAAAAGAAGAGGAGACGAGAAAAGGGGAGGTTAAGAAGAGAAGAGAGGAGGGACGTGGGAAAGAGGAGAAGAGAGGAGAAGAAGAGATGAGAGGAGAGGCGTGGGAAAGAGGAGAAGAGAGGAGAAGAGATGAGAGGAGAGGCGTGGGAAAGAGGAGAAAAGAGGAGAAGAGGAGAGGCGAGGGGAAGAAGAGAGGGGAAGAGACGAGAGGAGAGGAGAGGCGAAGGGAAAATGAGAAGAGAGGAGAAGAGTAGAGGCGAAGTGAGGAGAGGCGGAGCGAAAAGGAGGGGTAGAGTGGAAGACGAGAGTTAGAGGGGGCAAAGGGAGGATAGAGGAAGAGGAAAGGAGAAGTGGAGAAGTGGAGAAGCGAAGAGAGGACAAGGAAGAGGAGAAGAGAGGGGACTGGAAGAAGAGAAGAGAGGCGCGTAGAAGAGGAGAGGAGAGGAGAGGGGAAGGGAAGAGTTGAGGATAGACGAAGTGGAGAGGAGAGGGAATGTAGAGGAGAGGAGAAGAGAAGAGCCTCGAGGAGAAGCGAAGAGAAGAGGAAAAGAAAAGCAGAGGAATGAGGAGAGCAGAGTGAAGAATAGAAAAGAGGGAAAGAGGAGGTAAGAAGGTAAGGAGATGAGTAGAGAAGTAGAGAGAAGAGAAGAAGAGGAGAGTAGATGGAAGAGGAAAGGAAAGAGGTATGTAGAGAGACGAAGAGAAGGGAAGAAGAGAGACGAGGGAGGAGAGAGGAGAGACCGAGGGAAAAGGAAAAGGGAAGGGGAATGGGTCAAGAGGGGATTACACGAGCAGACACGTCGGAATGAATGGGTCAGAGGCGAGAGCCAAAGATACCCGGATGAAAGACAGGGCAACGTGCAATGCAAAGGGGACCAGAAGACGTATGCAAATAAGCCCAAGAGGGAAAAGGGGCGTTTCACCTGATCCCGGAATAATTTGTTTGTGAAACACTCGAATTACGAGATAACTCGCCGTTGCTTCTTAGAAAAGGGGGAGGAAGAGAGAAAGAATGAATGGCGATGGAAGGAAAGTCGAAGATGAGAAGGCAGGATAAAGGATGAGAGATGAGGGGAAGAATTGAATAGGATTTTTCAAATAAAGGATAGAAGAAGATAGTTCAAGAGAGGAAAGAGAGGGAAAATGGGCCCAGGGCCATGATTATAATTCAAGTGAAAATAGACCTATTTTTTTTCGCTCCATCCCTAACCATCGCTTCAGTTTCAGTTTTCTCCGCATAGAAAACGGAAGCTATAAGGAACGCTCGGCAGGGAATTGTGAGTTTTGCGAAAAAGAGACCCAGTGGTTTCGACATTATTATATCTATAGTTAGTATTGTACTTCCATCCACTTACAAGTTATATCAAATTCTGTGAGATCTATTACAATGGCAGATCAGAAAGAAATGCAAATTGCTCTATATAGAGTGCATATAGAGGGAATCAGTAATGTTCAGGATAAGTCAAATTCAGT
>BOPN01007930.1:33213-43213 GCA_017312705.2 Penaeus japonicus | reverse complement strand
CACACACACACACACAGTATCATAAATCTAATCAAACACATGTCTCGCAGTGAAATAATTTCGCATGGCGATAATACCAGTGCGCATGCGTGTGTGTCCGGGGGGTCATATGTAAATATAAATTATATATATATGTGTATATGTATATATATATATATATATATATATTTATATTTATATATATGTGTGTGTGTGTGTATGTATACACACACACACACACACATATATATATATATATATATATATATATATAAACTTCATGAATTGAATAAATCTATTATTCATTATATTTTTTAAACGAATGCCCTTTGAATGATGACTGAAAGTTCTCAGTTACAGATTACATGAACCGTGGCCATAAAAAAATATGAAATGCTTATCCTAGTCAACGGACGTAATCACCTTACTGTCATCAGTATTGTAGATAACTGGCCTTGCAACAAGTTATAGCTAGATAAGTTCTTTTTTCATATTTGATTATCAGTCTATAACAAACAGAATTCTTATGATAAAAATGATATACAATACTTCAGAATTATACTCGATCACCATCCCTGAAATACATTTTTATAGTTAGTGTAATATCAACCGCATAGCAAGTTAAAATGCCGACATAAAATGTATATCTTGTATGGAGGACATTTTTTTTCTATACTCATATATTTTCCTTTTCTTTTTCTTCCTCTTCCCTTTCCAACGGTCAATATGTGATCATTGTTTTTATCGTTGAATTCATGTCTTATATCTTCATGGATTGCAATATCATCGTTATCATTTTGTATCTATGTATGAATCATGTTTACTTAGGTAGGTTTGTGTGTGTGTGTGTGCATGCGCGCGCGCGTGTATGTATATTTGTTCATATTCACTATAAGCATCATTCAGTTTTCTTCCTTTTTCGTCTATTCTTACTAAACTATTTTTCCTCACAATCATTACATGCTAATAATGCGCTTGCCGCCAAATTTTGACAGGTGAGATTGGAGTTCCTCCGCAGCCAATCTCAGCAGCGGAAACAAGCAAGTGAGAATGGAGATACCACACTGCGGAGGGGGTAATGCTACTTCAGGAATGGCCACGAAGTAAATTACTCACACGATGGAATCTAAGATCGAGGACATGAGCGAGGTTGCCATGGTGAGTATCTACTCTGCTTTGTTTTGTTTTTCGTAACACTGCTCGACACTCTGTCTCACTCTCGTAGCTAAATATCCGAGAAGAAAGACTCTTTTTTACTATAACGTGTTTGAGTGAAACCATAAAACATCACAGTACAAGAAAGCAGATCACTATTATGTGTTCTCCCTCCAGCTATGCAGCTCGCTCCCTTGGCCGCATCGCATGGCAAAGAATCACTTCATAAATGCTCAGGCCGGGGATGTACTCCATGGTGGCGAAATTATCCTAACTTTCATTTTTTCAAGCATAGCCGATCTTTGTCAGAAAGTGAGTAGTAGTATTGTTTGTCACATATGTCATGGTTATGAATGTATGTATGTATATCATTGTATGTATCCATGCATAGATATTATAGTTATGTCCCATTTTACAGCTGGGTACATTCGGTCTTGAGGGCTTGAGAACACTGATATCGTCGGAGGCTATTGTGTCTTTCCAAATTATAGACTTGAAAGGTACGTGCGATTCCGCTGTGCTATATGTAATATTTTTCTATATTTCTTGTTTTGTACAATCTTTCTCTTCGTTTCTTTCAGCTTAATGCCACTCAGTGTCAACTACACATCAAGTATTTTCCTCTTTCACTTTTCAGACACCTCTAACAGTAGAAGAGTCATCATTCATCTTCAACAAAGTTGCAAAGACATATTTCCACCAAAATGCCCACTTAATACCCATAAAATATTCATTGATGAGCAAGATACTATGACCTCAATTCAAAAGTTTAATTTCAGTCAAAAGTCTATCAAATACTACCTGAAGAATGGTATCAGTCTTGTGATTCGATTTGCCTCCAAACTTCTAAATCCTATAAGGAGATTTCTGCCACAAGGGAAAACACATTTCAAACAGCATATCAAACTTCTCATGCAATATGAGTACCTCAAATTCCAGCTCGAGTATTGCTCTCCATTAACTCCTAAAGAAAAAGAAGCTCTTTTGTCTGAGGCTATCATTGGGGGCTTCACAGACATTGTTGAGCTTCTCTTACAGAGAGACACCTGTGTATTCTCTCGCCATTTAGCACTGGCCGCAAAATATGGAAGAGTCCACACAGCAAAGTTACTCATGAAGAAGAAACAGAACACTGAAGCACTTCAAACTGAAGCTGGGTACTATGGAAATAATGCCGTTGTGCGATTGACCACAAAACATTCACACAAACTTCCTTTCAAAAGCAGTTCGCAAGAGAATTGGGTAAGATTTCAAAAGAGTTTTTCAAGCATGACTATTATTATAACAATCATTGTTTTCTTCTCTTATTTGTTATAATAATTATGGATAAGAACATGGATAACAAAATGGTTAATAGCGAAACTAATACACTTTTCAATCAATTTTTTTTTTTCTCCCACTTTACACATTTACATTTTTCCCTGTGGCCATTACAGAACGAGAGCGAAGTCAAATATAACAAAGAATGGGTCAGAGTCACCAAGAAGATCTTCGAGATCAAAGACGTCCAGAAGCTGCGTGAGTTCATCGTAAATCACATCAACTTCATTCACTACCAAGACGAAAACGGCCTCACTCCGCTGCACTTGGCTGCTCACCAAGGCCGTGAGACGTGCGTCAGAGAGCTACTGGACCACGGTGCCTTGCCCATCGCCCTTACCAAAGACCTCAAGACCCCAGCTGACTTAGCAAACTCTCAGGGCCATAGGGAGATTGCGGAGATGATTGAGAAAAGGATCCGAGTCAACGACAATGGGGACCAGGTAATGATCATGGTTCTGTTTAATTATTATTTTTCTATTCTTAATTGTTAAGCATGGGTTTTGCTTTTAGATTTGAAATGACTTCCTTTATTTGAAATTTTACAGGAATGGTTAATGTCAATTCATAAGAGATGAATAGCATCTTATATTTTGCATGCATTTTTCTCGCAACATTGTCATTTAACGATAATTTTGCAATGAAGTATCAGTAAAATACATCGATGTACACATGAATATCTATAACTATTGTCTCGGGAAGATACATCGATTCATACATATAGAGAGAAATAATGGCAAATAGATACATAAAGAAATTTATTATCCTTTACAGTGGTCTAAACTGTATCATTTCATTCACTTTTCAGAAATTGTATGTCACGAGGCTACCAATGTTGTTTCTTTTTTGGTTACTCACGGAATTAATGTTTACAGAGCCGTAGCGACGTATCTAAACGATACTTCCAACTTCTTGAGGCAATTTCCATGGGAGGGACATTCTCTGCAAATGATGTAGAAGACAAAAGGTCAAGAGTCGATTTGGTGAAGAGAGTGGCATCGTTGCTTGCAACTGGAACTCCTCTCGAATTTCACGGATCCTTCATCTACAGCGCTCTCCTACTCGCCATTTCCACAAATAGCACACCGCTTCTCCCCCTTCTGCTGGCTGCAGGTGCTCCCCTCACTGCTACCACCTCTGGACTCGGACCCCTACAGCTGGCCTGGATCACCCCAGGGGTAACACCCTGGGTCAGTGTAGTGGTTGCTAGGGTAAGTGACAATTTGTTAACACATTTGGACATCCTCTTACCACTGCTGAGACATACAAGAGTAAACATAAAAGCACAAATAGAATTAGTATGGCTGAGCCTCCTGAGAACAAAAGTTTTCATGAGGAAGCATCCTGCTGCATGACAAGTGTATTTACAATATTTAGTTCATATTGCTCCAAAATAACATCGATAACAGTATTGCATAAATTATGATATACAGAACAAAGGTCATACAAATAGGCTGACTGAACACATGTATACACATGTGCCAAGAAATTTTGTCTTTGCCTTGACAAGGGCTTATGCTTCTGGCAAGAGTGTCGGAGTTAGTGATTTATTACAATGAAACATAACATAATCTGATTTGTCAGCATTTAGTGTCACTCTGTTCGATGTAATCCAACAAGTAAAAGTTATTAGCTCTTGCTTAGTATTTCTAATGAGTTCATTGATATCAATCCCTGAAGTGTAAAGTTTACCGCCGTCAGCATACAAGGTCAATTTTAGATATCAGGTTATTTTCACAAAGTCATTTATGTAAATCAAGAAAAGAAGAGGCCCTAGTAATGACCCTTGAGGTACACCACGAGAGTTCAGATTAAAGTACAGCATTTATGGACAAACTTGTGTCGTGAGAAGATCCTATGAAATCCATGAAGTTATCAAGTGGTCGAGTGCCATTACTAACTAGCTTATGTGCCATATTGATCAAATAATTATTGAAATGATTAGATATTTTACTAGGATCTCGAGTTTGAACTCGGTTAGTGTCCATCATTTGAATTTGAGATGAATTATTGAGTTAATAACCTTTCATGTATTTCTTTAATTATTAGAATTAGATTTTGATATACCAGTATAATATTTGTATTGAGCAGAGTGAATCACTTGAGTGAGGTGATTCCGTGCTCGTCTAATTGCCATTCTGCTTATCTACGCTGAAGCCTATTCTTTTCACTTGTAAGAGCCCTTACTGCTGCAATTATATATGGTTGATCAAATTGTTTGGTTTTAGTTAATCTATATTTTTATGGAAAAAATAAATGATCATAGCAGAAAAATCGTGTGTAATTTATTGTAAACATCAGTATCACTGAACAGCAGACTAGATCCCAGCATACATTATTTAAGAAATTCCTGAATTAGGTATTATTTTTGTTAAAGTCTCTATAGGTTACTTTAATCTTCTTCCTTGTTCCACGATTAATACTAATTCTAAATGTAGAAAAAGACGGAAAGTGATCAGAAATGGTTGTATGTATGACACAGCTCGTTACATTACTGGACGGTTTGTTGGTCCAAATATGATTTGTCAAAGTAGCTGACGTGAAACTCACCTGGTCGTCTAGGTAATCAAACCGCCTGCCATTCCATTCGAGCTGTGACTTGAGATGACTATTTTCTCGGTGTGGCTGGCATTTCAGGTGAAAGACAATGATTTTTATGTTCCAAGCTAGCTTTAGCACTCAGTTCATCTATTGATTTTTGAGTAAATTCCAAACTACAACCAGATGGCATCTTATTGCTTCTGGTTAATTCTACCGATAGTGTCACTCATATATTCTCAGGTCATCAAGTAGTATTTTGAACACCTCCAATTCCTTAATCAGGTCGCGTTCAGCAGCACGTAGAGGTAAAGAGAGATGAGGCGCTTACTCAGCGGATCATGCCGTCACGAACTTTAGTATGCATCCACAAACTTTGAGAACATGTCATGGAGGTTCCCCTGACCATCATCACATTACCATATGCCCATAAAAGCCCAATAATTTTTACCTTATTCACTAATCTTGCCAACCTTTTGTCACTTGTGTACTTCTTGAAGATATGGCTGATCTAAAGCATCCGAAGATTATGGTTTTGTGGTAGACTTGACCACGTTTGTTTATGTATACATTTGATTTACAGGCCATCCGACTCAAACTCGGGGTGGAAATGGACTTCTCTCCTGACAATAATAACGAACACATGCTGAAATCAGCCATTCTTAATCTTATACAACAACTGAAAAGAATGGAGCCTTGGAAAGTAAAGTTCGTTAGTGGTGAGAACGACCCAGAACATCTTACCCAGTTGCTGATTACAGCCTGCAGGCGGGGAGCTACTACGTCTGCCTGGTGGGTGTGGCAGGCAGGTGGAAGCACATGTGACCTTTCCAAGTCAGCCCTCCAAGCGGCCTTAGACACAGAGCAACCGCATCTGGACACGGTAAAGAAACTAATCAGCCACATGGGAAGTAATCCTTTCATATCAGCTGAAGACGGTTCTCTTCTCTTCAGTAAGATTCCAATGGAGATTCAGAAACAGCTGCTGCAGGTCAGTGGTAAAGAACAGTCACTCGGAGTGAAAATAGTGTCACTCAGCATATTGCAATTTTACGAGTAATCTTGAAGTAATATTCATGATTGTTGAATATCATCATGTACATATATCATTCTTTACTTGCTTGGTTTGTTTAAATATTGTTGTTCCTATTTAGGCCCTCAGTTAGGCTGGTCATTTAGAACATTACAGATATTGTATTCGATACCTACACCTAACATATACTTTTATACACATTCTAATATGTTGTGTTATTGTTTAGGATTCTCTTGCGAAGGAATACCAATGCCTGTACACGAAGATGGCAAAGGCACGACACCACAGGAATTCAGAAAAAGTCAAAGAGCTGCAACATCTCGTGATCCTACTGATTATTCTTTACATTCAGTACGAAAGACAAGGTGAAGAAAAGTCTTACCCTTTGCTGCAAGACCTTTTGATGTCTAGTGAGTTGGGACTAACGGCAATTCAAGAAGAGGAATTACATGTTTCCAATGAAGAATGGATTGCAAGCCTTATCAAGAAACTTGATGTTGGTTATGAAGGTAAGAACAGTAAGGATGAGGATGATGACTTCAGTGAACTAACTGAAAGCATGAGATTGTTCTCTATAAGAAAACAAAAATGCAATGAACATATAGAACATAAACAGAAATATGTAAATCTCCTGTATGTAAGAGCACTGAAGTTGTGTAGTGTAAATAATCTTAATGCATTTCTTTATTTGCTAGCCACTGTGGCAGCAGTCGATGTAAAATCAGAAGTAGATCCAATATGTGGTACAAGAGCGCTTCATCATGCTGCCATGCATGGTAACCTGTCCATAGCAATGTCTCTGATCCACTTTGGGTGTTCTAGAGAAGCCAGAGATCGTAGCGGGAACACGCCTTCGCACTATGCTTTCATGGCAGGTCATGAGGAGGTTGCACAATTTCTCACAAATAGAATTAAAAATAACCGTGGTTTACGGCCACATGATATGTTTAAGGGTTACCAAACTTATCTTGACCAGCAAAGCCTCAGTCTAATTAGGGATGAACGGGAGAGATGTAATGACAGCAAAGAATTAATTGAACGTCATCTTGACCATCTGCGAGAGACATGGGAAGCCAAAGGGGGTCTCAGTAACACAATCAAGGATATCCATGTGGACTTTACAAAGGGAGAATCTTCAGAAGTTAGACAAGCCATCACAGACGTAGTACAACATCTCATTTCTGAAATTGCCGAAGTAAACAAATTCTTTGATGGAGAACTTGTCGGTGTAGGAAGTGCTGCAGATGATACCAGGCTGTTCTGCCCAGACGAATATGACTTCAATCTGGTTCTGAAAAATGTAAGTGGTCATCCGGGACAAGGTCTCAAAATTGAGCTAAAAAATTCCCCTGAAAGTGAAAGAGTTCAAAAGTACATAGAATTATCAGTTGAAAGAGATGAACTCAAAGATCTTATGCAAGGATCAAATTTCACGGATACATTCTATCAAACAGCAAAAAAATGTCTGAAAAACTTGAGGCTTGGTGACGAGAGGCTCATCTTTATCTCTCCTGGAATCGAGAAAACTCAGGTAGGTATCAATTTGCACATGATATGGATGGGTCAGGAGTTCCCTCTGTTGATGATAGATGTGGATATAGTTCCAACAGTAGAGGCACCATGGCCCCAGCAGCTCCCACAGCCCCTTCTTACCCCTTCAAACATGAACACAGTTTATCTCAGCAAGATGGTTGGCAGAGAATGGAGGTTTTCTTTTGGCTTTGCTGAGAACCAAATAATGAGCAAGCTGAGTAGCCATGAGAGAAGAGTGTTCTTAGGATGTAAATTGCTTTTGTCATCACTTAAGGTATCATGGTGGGTACCAAGGGAAGCCAAGAGACAGTTCAGTTTTTGGGACAAAAGGGTATTTCGCCTCTCAGTTCCTGACGGCTTTGTCTTGAAGAATGTGTTCTTTGAAGAACTTCAGGATGTGCAAGATGCAGATCTTTGGACAGACGACCATCTCTTAGATAGGATGAAGTCCATCTTCAGCAGAATGTGTGAGGACGACAATAATTCTAAATGCCAAATGCCTCGCAAGGTGATGGCCTATTTTGGAGGTAACACCCAACTCCCATCATTTGCCCAAGGAGCCCCAGATATTCTAGCATTCCTGTGTTCACTAAACAAAAACGTCACCAGTCCCACCCAGTTCTAAAGTGTAAATGTTTTTATGAAATGAGTTGTTTTTTTTCTGGACGTTATGATATTGATATGCTTGAAATTATGGATTATACGGTGATATCGCGCAATTAATTCGGGGTGGAAACACGAAAAGAGACGCTAACATGGCCATGAAGCATTGAAACTATCAAGGGTACTTAAGACATAATATCTGTAGGACTCTTTATGATCACAATTTGCTAATAGCATTTTTTTACGCTAGAGACGGGAAATAAACAGAGACAGACATAAACGCACGGCAACAAAAACACAAACAGAAACATATTTTTTTTTGTGTAATGCGGATGTCGTTGCCGTATTATCGTTGTTAAATTGATCAAGTTACAAGGCACTGTAAGTATTTTTTCAAGTTCTACCCCGAAATGCCACGTCCTTGAATGAGTAACGTGACATAATTGGTCTATTGACAGTCTGAGAAAGTGTTCACGGCAATTGGTACATAAATGATCAGAATTTTGTTAGTATATAGAAAATCCGGGAAAAAAATGCGTTTCACTTTGTCTTCTATAATATTCATCACATATCTCTGTTTATCTATTTTATTTCGTGATTATTGCAGAATGATGAAGTTTGATCTCATTTCATTCAAGTAATTTCTGAAATGATTAAGACAGTACAATATATTATGTGATAACTTCAATGATATTATGAAAATTATATTAATTTAATTACACCATTATCAGTATCTTAGACATATCATAAAATATTTTATTAGTTATTGTGAACCACTCGATGTCCTGGTTATAGGCCCCTAGCTGCCAGCGGTTGTGATCCACTAGCTTCTTCCGTTGTACCCGGTGGATAAGACAGACAGACATCCATGTGCCATGGTCCTTATTGGTGGACTCGGTTATACGCTTAGCTTCGGCCGAAGACCGCAGGTCAGAGCTGTCCGATCTGCCTTTTCTTCTCTCTGCCTGCCCTTCTCTGTGACTGATCTGCTCTGTGATTTGTCGTAAGTATGAAGCTTGAGTCCCTAGGCCTCAGGGCTCCCGCTGGTAAATGCAGCTGCCTGGGGCGGCTGCAGTTTAGAGGCGAAAGCGGACATTGGAAACAGGATACGTCAGGTCAAAACAGACTGCCCACAACAAAGCATTGAATTAAATGGGAAAGCGTAATCATTGCCTAATGTAAGGCACTGATATTGCATATCATGTGCCCTAAGACACTGATTATTGCTTTTCTGTTTAATTCACTGCTTTCTTCTGGGCAGTCTGTTTTGACCTGACATAACCTGTTTCCTGTGCCTGCTTCCGGAAGCCCTGAGGCATAGAAAGCGACTCAAGATTCGTACTTGTAACAGATCACAGAGCAGATCAGTCACAGAGAAGGGCAGGCAGAGAGAAGAACAGGTAGATCGGACAGCTCTGACCTGCGGTCTTCGGCCGAAGCTAAGTGTATAACCGAGTCCACCAATAAGGACCATGGCACATGGACGTCTGTCTGTCTTATCCACCGGGTACAACGGAAGAAGCTAGTGGATCACAACCGCTGGAAGCTAGAGGCTTACAACTGTTATATATAAAGATTAAGCAATATATATATATATATATATATATATATATATATATATATATATATATATATATATATATATATGCTGAACATCGAACTACAATATCATTTTTTTATAGTTATTTTTTCTGTTGTGAACAGAAAATATAGGAATGATGGGAATAGTACATTTTCTTTCACTGCATTCCTTTCAGACCCCAACATTATTTTTTATAAGAACCTTACCATGTGTTTGCCTGTAGATATGATTTTTAAAAATGTATTTCATTGTAATGC
>BOPN01007929.1:45000-52161 GCA_017312705.2 Penaeus japonicus | reverse complement strand
GCTGCCCCCCCCCCTACCCCCTCTTGCAATATCCTGAATCCTAAGTATAAGTGTTGTTGCAACTCAAGAATACTTATACTACTAATGGTAATAGCAACGAGGACACGGATAGAGACAATGTTGATAATAATGATATCAAAGAGCATAGCAATCAGCACAATTATAACAATAACGAAAATCATATTAACCATGATTATAGTGATAATGAGTGTAACAACGAGTATGATGCAAATATTATCCATATTAGTAGTAGGACTACTACTACGGCCATTATTAGTATTATGAGTATTTTTATTAGTAATACTGTATATCTATTGTTATCATCATTATGATGGTTATTGTTATGTCTCGTTATTATTGTTGCTACTATTACTACTATTACCAGTATGATTATGATTTTTATTTTTGATGTTATAGCGATTATCACTATTGGTATTATCATGGCATTCATCAAGGAAATACTAGGCACAAAGTAAACTAGATATTACGTAAAACTTATGGAATTTATTCCAAGGATCACCGCGTTTGAGATTAAAACTCATTGGAAAGTCTCCATAATTTGAAAAACAAACTTTTTTTTTTTTTTTTTTTTTTTTTTGAAAATGTTAATGGTAACCTCAATTACATATATCAGATAATCTATGTTTTCCTTAGCGCTAACTATCGGCTAATTGGCCCCTGAACAAGGAGGTTCCCTGTGACTGGCTTCTCCCCCGAGTCCCTTCCGACCTCTCGCTGTTCCTCCGCCTCGCTATAAACGCTGTAACCGGCCTCTGCTGTTATCAGTGTCCTGACCTCTTATCGAAGCAGTGTTTTCCAGCGATGTTCCCTCTTGTGAAGAACCGCGAAGCAGAAATGGCCTCGGTGGCTCTGGTGAGCAGCTCCGGCGACGTGGCGAGGATCCCTCGCGGTCTGCTGGTCAGCACCTCGCCCTCCCTCGCGGGCGTCCTCGGCGGCTGCGCCTCGCCTGTGCTGCTCATGCCTGACGTCACGCCCAAACAAATGGCCAAGTTGCTGAGGCACTTGAAGGGCGAGGTTCTGCACGAGGCTGACGAGGAAGTTTCAGACATAGCTTGTCGATATGACATTGCCTTGCCGTCCGCCAACTCCGAAGTCCCTTTGCCTCTTAAGAAGCGCCACGTGGACTTCACTCCCCCGTCCTCGCCGGAAAGCCAGGCGAGCCTTCAGGAATTCCCTCGGACGGCGCCGCAGGACCTTCAGGAGGACGCTCGGGCGACGCCCTCTCCCCGCCCTGGGGAACGCCGCAGCCCTACGTTGCCAGAAGGACTTCTAGTGAATGGAGGCGCAACGCCCTCTCCGCCCCCGGAGGAGCGCCACAGCCCCCGCGCCCCTACGCCCCTAGAGGGCTTTCTAGGTTATGGTACCGCGACGCCCTCTCCGCCCCCAGGGGAGCACCACAGCCCCTGCGCCCCTACGACGCCAGTCTGCTCGCCTTCCTTCCCTCAGGCGTCCTCAGCGAGTCCTCCGTTCCTTCCAGCCCTTTCCCTCTTGCCCTACATGCTCGCCCGCGGCTTGGCTCCCTCCCCCAGCCCCCCGGCCTTCCATGGCCTGCACCATTTCCTGCCATACTCCGCCGCCCACCGTCTTACAGCTCCTGCCGCAGGATACCAGACCCAAGCCCCCGCTGTCGCAGGGCATCAGAGTCTGGCCGGGGCCCCTCGACCCCCGGCCGAAGGATCAAGGGTCTACGTCGCGTGCGAGGACTGCGGGAAGGAGATCCTGGCGACCAGCATCCACACGCACCGCCGGCGACACCACAGGCAGCTTCAGGAGCCGGTGCTGTGCTGCGGCGAGCGGTTCCCCACCCGCTGGCACCTCAGCGTGCACCGCCGCGCCGCCCACAGTCGCACGTCGCAGCTGCACGGCGGAAGCCACGCCCAGAGCACCGTCGCGAGGTCGCCGGATCAAACGTTCAGTGTTGCTCGATGAAAAATAAATTAATCATAAATCATTGCTTTTTACTTTACCGAAGAGCGGATGTCTTAATTCCTTGTTGCCCAATAGAACCAGTTTGTTGATCCAGCTTTTATTCCTCTGTCAGAATAAAAGATGCTCAAAGCCCCTTTTAGTTTCTATTGGCAAAGATACGATATTGACAAACGATTCAATAATGAATATTGAATATCCTAAGTGCACTTAGGATATTGTCAATCAAATACGGCTGGAAAGGTATGTACTTTGTTGATCAAATAATGTTGGTATCTGCCATAAATTGAACAGGATAATCCTAGTCTCATAAGATTATGTCGGTTTGTACATCCATCTTCATTATCGGTGGAAAGGAATCTTTATTAATAACTAGTGTTCGGATCCTCAACCCACTATACCTACTCCACGTTTGCGGACAGAGACAAAGGCACACTACATAATAATATATATTTATATATTTAAGTATACTGCTATCTTCACGTTGTCTTGGTTCGCCGTCTATAACATCAAGACGATCACTATTATCACAAAGCCATTACATACGAAACACAGAACTTATTACATGTACAGAATATCTAAGAATACTGCTGTCAGTACGCAGTATTGTTCTTTAGTCAATACTATAAACACTTATCACTGCAGAACAAAAATAACGTATCACCATATTTCATTTTACTGCCTTTAGTTTGTTATCCTCCTACGCAAATAACATGAAAATTAGAATTATTATTATATATTTCAATTCTTAAGTAACACAAAAATAGTGCGTTACGTCTACCGCTTACAGTACACTTAAATACACTTCTGTTATTACACTGTCTGTCTTCCTCATCAATCTAAAATTCTAAAAGTATTTTATTATCATGATTGCAAAGTTTCTACTGTTTTCCTTCGCGTTATTGAACATGAAAATCACTATAGTATTTCAATATTCGAGCGATGTAACACTAAGGTCACGTGGTTTGCTCCTTGCACAATTGTAGCTTCGATCTCATAACGATTAATTTTCTTCGATGGTTATAAATCAGCTGTGATATATATTTTTTTGCTATCGGCATCGCCATGGGCTGCCCGTTGCAATTTCTGAATGCGGACACCGTGTGTGAGACTGATGTTGTAATACGTATATTGTGAGTGAAATATCGTGAATTTGGATATGTGGTAATGGTAATTTGGTTCATGATGGATTTGGCAGTTCTGGTTGGGCGGTATCTTCATATTTACCAAATCAAGTACAAGGAAAAAGTTTCCCCTGTAAGTTTTACGTTTTCTATGAACTCAATGGACAGCATTTTTTTTAATACTGTAAAATCAGGGTACACTACTTCAAAAATCTATAATTAAGTTAACCTGAAATGGACACGTTAGATAAATGATTGGTACATAATATTGGAAAAGTACACATCGGCTGATAATAATGAAGATACAAAATAACTACGTTCAAGTGAAAATATCCAAATTCCAAATGATTTTTTTAAACCAAATTATTAATTATTACTGTTTTTATACTTAATTTGTCTTTACCAACGATTTTGTCGCACAATTTATGTGTGAATTGTGTTGCTTTGAGGCAGGTCGAATGCCGGAATGAAAGGCCAGTTAGTTCTCATTTCATCACCATTTCACGGCGTAGCGGTAAGGTCACAGGCTTCAGGTTCTAAACTCGAGGAAACTAATGCTGGGAAAAGTGACAGTTGTTCGTTGCACTTGCTCGTGTCGGGTAGTTCATGAGAGTTCTCTAAGATAACGCCCTTCTCTCGAGGTCATAGGTCACTGAGGTCGCCGTTATGGAGAAACACAGCGACGTGTTATCGATTATAGATAGAACGGAATTGATACGGAGTTAAGGATTCGCCAAATTATTGTTTTCACGCAGATAAAACCGATTGCATTCATATTTTACTTTAATCATCAAGATCCTTCTGGCAAAGGCTGACAATGGCCAATGAGGAGATGCCACTAATCTTATAATAAATAAATAAATAAATGGATCGAGCAACCAGTCGTTCGAGAACACGTTTCCGAAGGCCGCGGTTTTCACTGGCGCCATCTTGACAGGACTCGAGGCATCAGGAGCGCCTACAGGCAATCCGACCGCTACGGTAAGCATTCAGTTATGATGATCAGATGAGTCAGCACTCATAGCTGACAGAGGCCGGGCCGCCATGTGCATATAGCCCGGGCGAAGCGACGTCTTCACAAATCTCTCTGAATTGAACTGAACTGACTCGAGAACCGGAACAAGAAACAAGTCTCCACTGACTGAATCATAATTGAGAGAAAAGGATCAAAGTGTTTTGAATTTGGTTGTGGCAACCGTAATAAGAAGGGAAGTTTTGTGCATGTATATGTATGTATATATTCATACACTGGGGAGTGCTTTACAAATACGCATTCATTCACATGTATAAGTAGTACATAATTCCTTGGCAATGCCTTTAAATACCCTATATTATCCAATAGGCATCTACCATAGCATAGCTTGTAACAATTCAAATGTTACAAGAATTGCCAAGATCACCCTACTTATATCTCACGCATACAATTTTACATGAAAGTATTAAAACTTCGTAAATCTAGCAAAAACTACTTAATTTTTGACTTAGTTATAGCTATCACTGACACTAGTTCATGGTAGTTTTTAGTATAATGCCACAAGTAATTTAAATAAGTTAATGCCTCAACACCTCACAGTGGGTTTACGAAAGGAATACAACAAATAGCGTTAGTGTAGAATATAATCGTACCTATTCACAACTATATACCCTAACACCACCCTCCTATTAAGGTTAATACTAATATACAGCCCTAGCTGAGAGTATCCAATGGTATAGCTGATCTATGGAGCATACATAGTTATAACTTACAAATGCTGAAATGTACGGGTCTACATAAGTCCTTAAGGTGACTGTATCAAAAATGTTTTTTCGTGCCGCCGGTCGACATCTAAAATTAGATTTTGATGGGAGAAAATATACAACACAATATAAAATATCTGCCCAAAGAAACGTCAAAAAAAACATGGACGATTCATCTACTGGTTAGTCTGTGGTCATTTTCCAGTCACTTACATGGACAAGACCGGTAGTTGTTTAGGTCATAGTCATGCGGCCGCCGGTCAAGGTTTGTGGCTTCGCTTTCGAAACAATATATGCTCGATCCAGCCTTTTGTGATAATACCATGGTATTTAGAATCTGTTTTTTTATACAATCATTTCACTATTTTTTCTCATGGATATAAGAAGTAATGAGTTTGGATCTTGATTTGAATAAAAGAAATACGAAACTTTTCAAACGGAAACGATCTCTTTTCGTTTAGCAAAAAAATACGCACTAACTTCTAAAGAAAACGAAAGAAATGAGAAATTCCGCGGGAAAAAAGTCCTAGCGTGACACAGCCTTCACTCCAGGTGTTTCCATGCACTGAAGGAGTCCGACCGACGGATCTGCGGTCGTCCTATTTGTATCTGAAGGCGAAGTCGAGGTCCTGGGAGTTGTCTCGAATCCACCGCTCCATCTTGACGTCCATCTCGGGCGTCGCGATGGCCGCCCAGTCCCCGACCCGCCCCTTCCGGCAGTGGTTGCTTACGATGTTCATGACATTGATTTTCAGTTCATGAGTGCTCTTCATGCGGTCGAATTGTGCATACTCTGATATTCTGAAAGTGGAGAGGACTCCTTTTATTATTTTTTTCTTCGAAGTAAAACAATCTATGTATTCGGGAGAAGGCATGCCGGATGAATTATCACGTAAACGAAGCGATCAATCATTAAACCAGGATATAAAGTGCAATGGAAACCTTGACTCACTTCAGCAACATGTCATCGTCTAGTTGCAGGCCCAAGAACGTGCTAAGCTTCCTCAGCTCCTCCAGTATGTTGGATTTCATGTCCTCATAAAACATCATGTGGAAGTTGGGGTGGTCCTTGTGCCGCCTCGCCTGACGGATGTGATCCCAGTAAGGACCATAGAAGAGGTTGTCGTTTATAAAGGCGTCCACCGCACCTTCAAAAGTGCCGCTGAAGAAACGTCCTCCAAAATTTTTCAGAGAGTGATAGAAAGAGACGCAAACATCCTTTGGGTTTCGGGCCACGTACACCACCTGAGGACGAAGACCACTCACTGTACCTAATAGGCCTAAGTGATGTTACTGTCCCATCGGCTGTTAGGGCATGTTATATAAATGTTATATTATAATGTTATATATATATGTGTGTGTGTGTGTGTGTGTGTGTGTGTGTGTGTGTGTTATATAGGCTTAAGTGTTGTTACACTGTATAACTTCCCACATTTTGGTACCTACATCATTTAGCGTCCTTTTTCGCATGCATATTATTACCATCATTTAAATTTTGCAAGAATTTACGGTGGAAAGTGGCTACTGTAGGTCAGATCTCTCTTTAACATAGTGTCCGAAATCGGTTTGAGATAAAGGGAAACATATTTGAATGGAAAGCTGCATCTAAATCAAAAGAACGGACTTGGAAAATAACGATCAAAGTAATGCTGTTTATTCACTACTGAGAAAGAGAGAGAATGTTGTTAATAACTCGAACAACAGTTATGTGCGATTAAAAGTCTCCAGTGAAACTCTTAATTTTCCAGTGATATGATATAATGAGAGTGAGCAATAATGTAATCCATACTACCGATATATATTCATGCAAAAAATACCAATATACCTTGAGAATATGCACACATAACCATATATACCCCTGGAATTGGTCATATAAAAAACTGGACCGGGACACATTTTCCCGGGCGAATTTTTGGATCCAGTCCGTCCCTGGATACGGAATGCCTTCTGGTAAAACGATCTCCTTGACAATACTGAAGCCAGAATGGTTATGTGACTTATTTTCCACCGCCCCTTCGCCTAACGACCTTACTCTGCAGGTGTCCAGAAGCCCCGGATGGAGGAGCCTGAGGGGCAGGTGAGTCCAGATGATCCTGGGCGTCGTGGCAGCTTCGGCGAGTTGCTGAGTGACGCCGTCCTCGGGGCTCGCGTCAGGGCGCTGCTCGGCCAGCCTCTCTTTTGCCTTCTCGACATTCAACATGCCTAAAAAATCCTGAAATATTACAGACAAATGGTATATAACCGAGCCTTCTCCAAAAAACCTGGTAGTAAGTTTGCTATACTGAGATATAACGTACCAATTTATCTTGCTAGCTGCATTTGTAAACTGTGGAAGGAAATGGTGAGCTTCTGA
>BOPN01007929.1:0-15000 GCA_017312705.2 Penaeus japonicus | reverse complement strand
GGAAGGGGTGGAGGGGGGGGAAGGGAGGGGTGGAGGGGGCGAGGGAGGGAGGGGGCGAGGGGTGGAGGGGGAGGAAAGGAGGGATGGGGATGGGTGGGAAGGGAGGGGAGGGGGAGGAAGGGAGGGATGCGGGAGGGGGAGGAAGGGAGGGGAGGGGATGAGTAAGGGAGGAAGGGGTGGAGGGGGCGAGAGGGAATATGAAGGGGTGGGAAGGGGGAGGAAGGGAGGGATGCGGGATGGGTAAGGGGTGGAGGGGGCGAGGGGCGAGGGGGGGGAAGGGAAGATGAAGGGGAGGCGGGATGAGGAAGGGAGGGGAGGGGGCGAGGGAGGGAAGACGAGTTGGGGAAGGGAGGGCAAAGGAAGGTAGGGGAGGAGGGGGCGAGGGAGGGAAGGCGGGATGGGATTCCGCATAATTATGCAAAGCTGTGACGTAACATCTGTATTGCATTTTCCCGCCGCTTCCCTTCACGCAGAATGGCCTTGAGAAACTAATAAAAATTTCGCAGAATTGCGCCAAACCACCTCGCAGCGAGAGAATTAGATACTAGAGTATTGCGACTGATAAAATACACTTCAGATTAGGATCTAAACCTCAAAAGAGTTTATTTTGTCATATTGCAATATAATTTTGAATACAGAGCTGTAGGTTTGCAAACATAATTAACCTCTTGCATACACAGATATCAGTAAATTATGACAGGAGTAGATATAGAAAAGCAAAAAAGTGTGAATACATCTTTATGTGATCTAATACTTTAAATCCTCGTAGCATGAAATGTCGTCCACTCGCCTTCCCCAATCACAAGACTTGGCCCTCTCTCTTCCAGCGCCCCCGTGCCAACATGGCCTGGTCATATGACTACCAAGAGGAGAGCATACTCGCCAGCTTGGCCGTGCCACCTGAGGAGATAGAGCTCAAGGCTGGGAACTGCACGAAGGTGAGTGGATAGGCCTACACTCACTCGGAATAAACATTATTTCAAATGTTCTCCGTCACAGGTTGTAAGTTCTTATTTGCGCTAAGTGTATGCTATAGTGCACCTATGGTAAATCACCATTCGGAATCATATTATTCCTAAAGATTCAATAACTGAGAATATCAAACACATTCATCACGTCATGAATATTAACACTATATCAGACACACGCGCTTCCTCAACATCACCCAAAATTCCTCCTATGCTTACAGATATGGGTGTGGCATACGAAATCGGTGAAGCCCATGCCGGCTGCGAGGGACTTGTGTGACCCTCGCTACGACGGCACCAACTTGCGGGTCCTGGAGAGCCAGATGGATTTGCAAGGGACATCGTGCCGTCCCTTGCCAAAGAGCCAGGCGTCGGTGACACTGAAGAAGGCGGAGGAGGAGAAGGACACGACTCAACCGGGTGCGACGCCTTCGGAAAAATTCGGGATGGACTATGAAAATTAAAATATTTTTTAAAGAAAATGAGCGTATTTTATTTATCATTCATGTTTATGCTTTTTGTTTGTTCGTATTGAAGTGTGGCTGTATATAATTATCTCTTTGGAGATGCGATGTTTGTTGGAGTGATGTGCATAATGTGCAAAATGCTTTGATACGAACATGGGGTTCTTGGTCCTCCTTTATTTTTTACGTACCTAACCACAATTACATGGAGGGAGAAGGAGGGGGAGAGAGAGAGAGAGAGAGAGAGAGAGAGAGAGAGAGAGAGAGAGAGAGAGAGAGGCGAGAGTGTGAGAGAGAAAGCGAGAGGAAGGGAGGGAGAGAGAAAGAGAGTCAGTGAGAGGGATGGTAAGGCATGAATGAGAATGGATAATTTTACAGAAGGCAGTACATTGATACGTCACTTCAGCTTTACTTCTTCCTCGTGAATATGAATCATGCTACATAAAAATCAAAGTTTCCGGCCACCTATTCTTCCCAGCCCTACTGAAATGTTATATATATATTTTATATACTCCGGCTCTCAAGTGGTAAGAACTTAGGCTCAATGTCAGTTAACTGCCGCCAACTTCACTCACGTGACCCACTGTTGCCAAGTTGTTTATTGATGTTTTTTTTCAATCTGGATAAAGTCTTTTATTATATCTCTTATATAGGATGCAATCATTACACGGCGTTGCATAGAATATCAGGGATTTTCTCACATTACGCATACAATCTTCACAATCACGTTTGATTTTCCTGTAGATAGTGTTTGGCCAACTGCTAACCTCAGCCGTAACCTTGACTACGTCAGCTGTGTATCTGTTTATAAATGTGCAATAAATGTATAAATCATGACAGGAGCAGACAGAGAAAAGCAAAAAAGCTTGAATACATCTCTATGTGATCTAATACTTTATATCCTTGTAGAATGAAATGTCGTTCACTCGCCTTCAAATATCACATTCAGTGAAAAGTAAATCTGGCTTTTCCATGAACACTGGAGGTCATTTAGAAGCACAATAAGTAGACATATGCAATATGGCTGCAAGCACAAGAGTTGTTCCTTCACCCTAAGCATTTATTATTTTATTTTATCTATGATATTATCAGATTAATATTGTTTCCCTCTGAAGATCAGTGATATAATCCAATACCTACTATTTTTCTTATCAAAATAGTTAAAATTATTAGTGATTACTCACTGACATGGTGATTGTAACATATATATATAACCAATAGAAAGCTTGAGATTGATTATACACAGAAAAGTTGTTTTCTTAATATACAAATATATTTGATACCAGAAATGGAAGATCATAGATATCAAACTGAGAAGAAAAAAAGTTAATTTCCATTTTGGAGAAGACCTGCGATAAACAGAGAACAGAAGCAATATATATATATATATATATATATATATATATATATATATATATATGTATGTATATATATACACATATGTATATATATATATATATATATATATATATATATATATATATATATATGTATATATATATACATATATATATATATATATATATATATATATATATATATATATATATATATATATATATATATATATATATATATATATATATATATATATATATATATATATATATAGATGATATACAAGAGAGAAAGCGAGAGAGAGATGATAGGATGTCTTTAATATATATACATATATATATATATATATATATATATATATATATATATATATATATATATATATATTTATATATATATGTGTGTGTGTATATATATGTATATATATGTATATATATATATATATATATATATATATATATATATGTATATATATGTATATATATATATAAATATATATATATATATATATATATATATATATATATATATATATATTTATCTATCTATCTGTCTATAAATAAATATATATATATATATATATATATATACATAAATATATATATATATATATATATACATATATATATATATATATATATATATATATATATATCTATACATATATATATATATATTATATATATACACACACACATTAATATATATATATATATATTATTGGATTCAGGGCTGGGTCTGTCAATCTGACGGCTCGGGTTCGAGTCCCGGTCAGGGAGGTAAAATATATATATATATATATATATATATATTAAAGACATCTATCTACATCTCTCTCTCGCTTTCTCTCTTTATACATATCATCAGCATCGTCAGCCTGGATGTAGGCCTCTCTCAATCTTTTCCAGTCATTCCGGGCTCTTGTCCTCTGCTTCCAGTTTACTCCTGCGAAATTCGCTATTTCATCACGCCATCTTGTCACTGGTCTTGCCCTTGTTCTCTTTGTGTCGTGTATTTCCCATTCTGTTGTTCTCTTTGTCCACCTGTTGTCCTGTCTCCGATATATATGATCTGCCCACTGCCACTTTTTATTCTTAATGTTCTTAAGTATATCCTCTACTTTTGTCTGTTGCCTGCTCCATGAAACTCTTTTTTTCTGTCTCTTAGGCTAACTCCTATCATGAGCTTTTCCTTTACTCTTTGAACACTTACTAATTTCCTCTCAAGTACTTTGGTCGTAGTCTATGTTTCTGACCCATATGTTATGACGGGGAGGACACAGTGGACAAAAACCTTTCTCTTTAGACATAGTGGCAGACGACCTCGTAATATATTACTATGTGTACCGAAAGCACTCCAACCTAGCCTGATTCGCTATTTTATCTCGGCTTCGCTGGATGTACTCGTCTGGATGAGTTGCTCTAGGTATACATACTCGTTTACTGTTTCTAGTACCTCGCCCTGTATTTGTATTTGCTTAACTGGGGTTCGATTATGACTATGACTTTAGTCTATTTCATGTTCATTTTAAGGCCAATCTGCAGACTTTCCCTATTCAAGTCACTAAGTGTCATAATTTATTTGCCGAATAGCCGAAAAGAACAATATCATCTGCAAATCTTAGATTGCTTATGTGTCCATCTCCTATTTTGATCTCTTTCTCCTTCCAATCTAACTTCTTGAATATTTCGTCTGGGCAAGCTGTAAATAACTTTGGTGAGATGATGTCACCCTGGCTAAAAACTTTTTTTTATTGTTACCTGATTGGTTTCTGCATGGATTTTAATTGTCGCTGCACTGTCTCTATATATGTCCTCTAATAATCTACAATATGGTTCCTCTGCTCCTTGTTCACGAATTGCATCTAGTACTGCCGCTATCTGTACCTAATCGAATGCCATACACAGAGGCTTCCTATATTCGTTTATTTTCTCTCTTATTTGGGTTAGTGTATGGATATGGTCTGCAGTTGAGAATCTGCTGCGGAAGCCTGCCTGTTCCCTGGGTTGTTTTGAATCTAATGTGTCGGCGATCCGGGCTGTAATGATTTTAGTGAACAGTTTATAAATTACTGAAAGGAGGTTTATAGGTCGGTAATTCTTTAGGTCTTTTGTGTATTACCGTCGCTTAGACATTTGTTAAAAAGATTGGCTAGTTTTGCTCTAGTTTTATCTCCCCTGCATCTTCAATAAGATCTACACTAGTGCCATCTTCTGGTGTTTTTCATCTTTTCATGCCTTTTAGTGACCTTTTTATTTCTTCTACCGTAGTGTTTGGGACGTCTCCAGCTGTTGTGTTTGCCTTCGTTAGCGGTTGATCGTTCTGGCCGGGCCGCCTCGTGCATATAGCCCGGGCGAAGCGACGTCTTCGCAAATCTTTCTGAACTGGTTGATCGTTTAAGTAGTATAAGTCGCAATAGAAGTCTTCTACTACTTTTATAAATTAATTTTATAGTATGTCACATATCCGTTGGGTTTCTTTACAGCATACATTTGTTTTTCACTTTCCCGAGCCTCCTCTTTCTTGCCTTAACGCTGGTACCCGAAAGCAAAGCTTCATTTATTTTTCGTATGTTAAATTTGCGCACATCTTTCCTCTTCTTGTTTATCGTCTTAGTTAACTTTGCTGATTCTATTTTCTCTCTGGATGTTATTTTCATGGCCCTACGTTGTTTCATAAGCTTCTTTGTTTCTACCGAAAGCTTATTGAACTTTTCTTTTTCGTCTTTACCGCCTACTTCAAGTGCAGTTTCCTTTATTATCTCATTGCATTTGTCGTTCATTTGGTCTATGCCAAGATCTTCGATATATACACGCAAGGGGGAAGCTAAGCCTATCGCAAAGCTAACAAGACCTGAGCTATAGTTATATTGAGAACACTAAGGAAACACTGACAATGCACAGTATATGAATTAAGTCACTAAAGCACTGGACACATTATCTACCTGGAATCCTTGATGAGGAGTCGAAGGGAGAGGAGGTCCTCTCGACACGAAGGATGAGCTAATTCTGTACTGACTCTAAAAGACCTAGTCTGAGGTGAGATGCTAGGTCACTTCGAGGGCAGGGATGATCTCTTCTCATTGGACATAGTGTTGCTCGACTCGGCTGTGATTGGCCAAAGCGGTAATGACCAATTCTGGGTACGCGGTCAGCTCGTCCGAATGTCCTAAGATGATGAAGCTCGCGACCTGCAGGAAATTATTTAGAAACAGTCACTAAAGTCACATAACATGGAGATTTAAGTACTTATGATGATTTATAAGTTTTATAATGTTATAATTCCATTCATCTATAGTATGTATCTGTTCATGTACAATTAAGACCTTGATATCGCTTGTCCACGTTACCCCAAATCGTCCCGATTCGGTAAGAAAATTAAATATAAAAAAATAAGAATGCCAAAATCAGCGATACTTAGCAGAGAAAGCAGGAGGTCCGCGATCAGTGGAGCTCTTGAAAATATACGAAGAGATCAGGAAATGCCGTGGCAACGTCTCGATTAGTGCACAAGATCACACGGTTGTACAATCGATGCAGGCTTCGAGATGGGCTGCGCCGGTTACAGGATTGACACGTCTGGTTGACATGCCTTTTTTGCATCCATCACTATCGTATCTGAAAAACTTTATACGCGTTACTAGTGCATAAGGTAATACTTGGTAAAGGGCGTAGGAGCAGAAATTGTGCAGATGCATGTTATGAGATAATGGATGATAGATAATATGAATTGACTAGGTTTAAATGACATGCAAAATAAAATGGAAATGTGACAAAGGTACGTGTATATGAAGTGCATTGCTAATTATTAACATATTATCGTTATGTCATAATGTTTAAAAAACAATGAATAATAGCAAGTGAGTTATGCTAAGTTATAGTATAATCATATATAGGTATATCAAGAAATGGTAACTATAATACAAAAGATACAAAAGTACGACTTGCGAATTAGCATCGGGTGATGCGGTAACTTACTCGTAGTGCGATGCAACCAACACGAGGCTTCGGCAATGGTTAGTTGTCGGAGAAATTAGAGGGTGCTTGAACGGTGAGTAAGCTCGAATCATCAGCTGTTGCAAGTCCGGTATCTGTATAAGATCAGACTGGGGGAAAAGTCATTAGGAGTCCCGGGTTCCATGATGAACCCGAGAGTTGCAACAATGCAAGGAGTTGACTGCATCAGGAACCGTATACAGCATAGAATGGTCCTGGTAGTCGACAGATGTGGTAGTTACCAGCAGGAACTATCTGCAAGGTATAGCAAAATTAGTATATCATATTGAAAAATAATCATATATGCAATATAATAACATGATTTGGCAATAACGAGATTTAGGAGTTATTTACCTGAGTTCATGTTATTTGCTGACAATACTTGCGCAGTAGCAGACGGATTCATCGAGGGATGGAGTAAGTAAAAAAATGTGTCTACTGTGATAATTAATGAGTGTGCAAAATGATGTATGTTTATGATGTATGTAAAAAAGTAATAGCCAAATTACCAACCATATCTAATCCTTTAAATAGGCGTGACCGGAAGTCAAGATATAGGGCAAAGTGTGTAAAAAATATGATATGATTATGAAAGAAAAAACATTAATCCAAATATCAACCGAATCCAGTCCTTCAACTGATTAGAAGGCACGACATGAGCCAGATCGGATGAGACTGGAAAAGGAAATTATATGAATGAGAGCTGAAAGAAAAAAATATTATAACATTGACCTAGCGATCGTTCCGTTGCGAAAGAGATGATTTACATTGATAATTGTATGATAGACCATGCTCGTGGTCAGTAAGGCTCGAGAAAGATAAATATGATGAATTATTAAACTATGCTAAGATATTTCAATTGCGTGGCCGAACGCGTCCTCCTGAAATAAGGTGCGGCGTAATAGCCAAGATCGAGGCAAACTGAAAGAAATACCATTATATATGCATAGTTAATAAAAAAATGCGGAGTTAGCAAGCCTGGAACGTCTGATAAGTGATAAGCGCGCTATCTCTGTTTGAGAGAAATAATTGTGACGTCAGGTTGTCAGGATCTCCAAGGCGCGACGCACCGGAGTGCGAAAAATTAACCCGTAATTCGCGGTTTATTCAATTTTGGTACCATAGATACGCGGAATTAGGGTGTGAGATGCATATGCAATGGGCGTCATGCAATGAAGGCCCGATAAGTGAGGTACAGTGGCTGGATAAAGGCAAAGTTAAGCTGAAAAGCTATAAAATATGAAATGATAAATAAACCTTTTCCTGACTGTCCTAATGAACGTTGCGTTCAGTAATATAATGATAATATATTGGCGTTCCGATAGACCCATGAAATATTTTGAAAGGTCGGAAACTCGGAGTGGCCCATAATGATAACATATTTGCTTAATGTTGTCGAAGTTGACAATTGCTTAAAATTAAAAATAATGACAATTATATCATATGATGATTAAAGTTACTTGCAATTAAATGATGAAATATGGAAGTAACAATAATCAATAATGCAATGAAAAGGCAAAGATAGTCAAATATGACTAGACAATGAAATAGGAATTAAGCTAAGAAACGAACATGCATCTGTCAACATTTCTAGCTAAATGAGATGATAAATCATAATATGAAGTGATGAAACATGAAACTATGTTAAGATATGAAACAATTGTCATAAAGATTGTAATGAATTAACTACCATAAGTACACAAAGTGATATAATTAAACAGAATCATCAAAAATATAAATTATCTAATGTTGACAAATCTAGAATCTCACACAGACAGATAAAATGTTAATCCAATTATCGGATTACAAAGTGACCGTAGAGTGAGGGCAGTTAGTGACCACTGATCGAATCTCAAATGACAAACGATGTCAAGTTATAGAAGTATGGAAATATATAGTCATGCATTAAGAAATAGAGTAAGATAAAATAACGTATATGCAGACAATAATATAAATGAAAATGTATAGGTTATAGTAAGAAAATTACTTTTTCCCTTTTTTCTTTTATTGTTTAGGTAAGGCACCACATAGTATTGGATAGGGTAAGGTCACATGTAGTAACGCGATCAATAAGTGACCGGAAGGTCACATGTGAAACTATCTCCACGGACATGAAGTTGACCACAAGGGACAGAACGGTCGCGAGAAATTTTAACACATTGTCAAAAGTTTCATGTTCAGATTGACCATACGGGCGGGTCACGGGTCAAGTGAGGTCAGGTCATGACCTGGTCAGATGCAAAATACATTAAATAATTAAATGCATATTAAAGCAAAATAAAAGAAATGACATTACATTTTCCGTAATAAAAGAGCAAATATAATAAATGCTAACGCAAAGTGAATTACATTTATACGAATACATATTATAAATCATATTCAAGAAAAAGAAAATATGTGAATTCACAAGAAAAATACTCTCACGAGATCAAATAACGAATTTGAAACATGCAATTGTTCGAAGAAATTCGACATGTTAAAGTTCACATAGGAACGAAAACTTAAGAACATTTCCTTGGTTTCGATCTCCTCTGTTGCCTCGGTTTCGATCTCCTCGGTTTCCTTGGTTTCGATCTCCTCGGTTTCCTTGGTTTCGATCTCCTCTGTTGCCTCGGTTTCGATCTCCTCGGTTTCCTTGGTTTCGATCTCCTCGGTTTCCTTGGTTTCGATCTCCTCGGTTTCCTTGGTTTCGATCTCCTCGGTTTCCTTGGTTTCGATCTCCTCGGTTTCTTTGGTTTTGATCTTCTCGGTTTCCTTGGTTTCGATCTCCTCGGTTTCCTTGGTTTCGATCTCCTCGGTTTCCTTGGTTTCGATCTCCTCGGTTTCCTTGTTTTCGATCTCCTCGGTTTCCTTGGTTTCGATCTCCTCGGTTTCCTTGGTTTCGATCTCCTCGGTTTCCTTGGTTTCGATCTCCTCGGTTTCCTTGGTTTCGATCTCCTCGGTTTCCTTGGTTTCGATCTCCTCTGTTGCCTCGGTTTCGATCTCCTCGGTTTCCTTGGTTTCGATCTCCTCGGTTTCCTTGGTTTCGATCTCCTCGGTTTCCTTGTTTTCGATCTCCTCGGTTTCCTTGGTTTCGATCTCCTCGGTTTCCTTGGTTTCGATCTCCTCGGTTTCCTTGGTTTCGATCTCCTCGGTTTCGATCTCCTCGGTTTCCTTGGTTTCGATCTCCTCGGTTTCCTTGTTTTCGATCTCCTCGGTTTCCTTGTTTTCGATCTCCTCGGTTTCCTTGTTTTCGATCTCCTCGGTTTCCTTGGTTTCGATCTCCTCGGTTTCCTTGGTTTCGATCTCCTCGGTTTCCTTGGTTTCGATCTCCTCGGTTTCGATCTCCTCGGTTTCCATGTTATCGATCTCCTCGGTTTCTTTGGTTTCGATCTCCTTGGTTTCCTTGTTTTCGATCTCCTCGGTTTCCTTGTTTTCGATCTCCTCGGTTTCCTTGGTTTCGATCTCCTCGGTTTCCTTGGTTTCGATCTCCTCGGTTTCGATCTCCTCGGTTTCCATGTTATCGATCTCCTCGGTTTCTTTGGTTTCGATCTCCTTGGTTTCCTTGTTTTCGATCTCCTCGGTTTCCTTGGTTTCGATCTCCTCGGTTTCCTCGGTTTCGATCTCCTCGGTTTCCTTGGTTTCGATCTCCTTGGTTTCCTTGTTTTCGATCTCCTCGGTTTCCTCGGTTTCGATCTCCTCGGTTTCTTTGGTTTTGATCTCCTCGGTTTCCTTGGTTTCGATCTCCTCGGTTTCCTTGGTTTCGATCTCCTCGGTTTCCTTGGTTTCGATCTCCTCGGTTTCCTCGGTTTCGATCTCCTCGGTTTCCTTGGTTTCGATCTCCTCGGTTTCCTTGGTTTCGATCTCCTCGGTTTCCTCGGTTTCGATCTCCTCGGTTTCCTTGGTTTCGATCTCCTCGGTTTCCTCGGTTTCGATCTCCTCGGTTTCCTTGGTTTCGATCTCCTTGGTTTCCTTGTTTTCGATCTCCTCGGTTTCCTTGGTTTCGATCTCCTCGGAGCTCGGTTTCGATCTCCTCGGTTTCCTTGGTTTCGATCTCCTTGGTTTCCTTGTTTTCGATCTCCTCGGTTTCCTCGGTTTCGATCTCCTCGGCTTCCTTTGGTTTCGATCTCCTCGGTTTCCTTGCTTCGATCTCCTCGGTTTCCCTGCTTCGATCTTCGGTTTCCTTGGTTTCGATCTCCTCGGTTTCCTCGGTTTCGATCTCCTCGGTTTCCTCGGTTTCGATCTCCTCGGTTTCCTTGGTTTCGATCTCCTCGGTTTCCTCGGTTTCGATCTCCTCGGTTTCCTTGGTTTCGATCTCCTCGGTTTCCTTGGTTTCGATCTCCTCGGTTTCTTTGGTTTTGATCTCCTCGGTTTCCTTGGTTTCGATCTCTGTTGCCTCGGTTTCGATCTCCTCGGTTTCCTCGGTTTCGATCTCCTCAGTTTCCTTGGTTTCGATCTCCTCGGTTTCCTCGGTTTCGATCTCCTCAGTTTCCTTGGTTTCGATCTCCTCTGTTGCCTCGGTTTCGATCTCCTCGGTTTCCTTGATTTTGATCTCCTCGGTTTCCTCGGTTTCGATCTCCTCGGTTTCCTCGATTTCGATCTCCTCGGTTTCCTCGGTTTCGATCTCCTCAGTTTCCTTGGTTTCGATCTCCTCTGTTGCCTCGGTTTCGATCTCCTCGGTTTCCTTGGTTTCGATCTCCTCGGTTTCCTCGGTTTCGATCTCCTCGGTTTCCTTGGTTTCGATCTCCTCGGTTTCCTCGGTTTCGATCTCCTCGGTTTCCTTGGTTTCGATCTCCTCGGTTTCCTCGGTTTCGATCTCCTTGGTTTCCTTGTTTTCGATCTCCTCGGTTTCCTCGGTTTCGATCTCCTCGGTTTCCTTGGTTTCGATCTCCTCGGTTTCCTCGGTTTCGATCTCCTCGGTTTCCTCGGTTTCGATCTCCTCGGTTTCCTTGGTTTCGATCTCCTCGGTTTCCTCGGTTTCGATCTCCTCGGTTTCCTTGGTTTCGATCTCCTTGGTTTCCTTGGTTTCGATCTCCTCGGTTTCTTTGGTTTTGATCTCCTCGGTTTCCTTGGTTTCGATCTCTGTTGCCTCGGTTTCGATCTCCTCGGTTTCCTCGGTTTCGATCTCCTCAGTTTCCTTGGTTTCGATCTCCTCGGTTTCCTCGGTTTCGATCTCCTCAGTTTCCTTGGTTTCGATCTCCTCTGTTGCCTCGGTTTCGATCTCCTCGGTTTCCTTGATTTTGATCTCCTCGGTTTCCTCGGTTTCGATCTCCTCGGTTTCCTCGATTTCGAAAATATAGTACAAACGTACATGCAGACAATAAAATAAATGAAAATGTAGAGAAAATCATAGTTAAGACACATATATAAATCTTAATTGTCGTAAACGATTTTCTCATGAATTCACATGGATAGTATAGGATAGGGTAAGGTCACATGCAGTAACGCGATCAATAAGTGACCGGAAGGCCACATGTGAAACTATCTCCACGGACATGAAGTTGACCACAAGGGACAGAACAGTCGCGAGAAATTTTAACACATTATCAAAAGTTTCATGTTCAGATTGACCGAACGGACGGGTCACGGGTCAAGTGAGGTCAGGTCACGACCCAGTCAGATGTAAAATACATTAAATCATTAAATGCATATTAAAGCAAAATAAAATAAATGACGTTACATTTCCCATAATGAAAAGAGCAAATATAATAAATCCTAACGGAAAGTGAATTACATTTATACGAATGCATATTATAAATCATATTCAAGAAAAAGAAAATATGTGAATTCACAAGAAAAATAATCTCACGAGATCAAATAACGAATTTGAAACATGCAATTGTTCGAAGAAATTCGACATGTTAAAGTTCGCATGGGAACGAAAACTATCTCCTCGGTTTCCTTGGTTTCGATCTCCTCGGTTTCCTCGGTTTCAATCTCCTCGGTTTCCTTGGTTTCGATCTCCTCTGTTGCCTCGGTTTCGATCTCCTCGGTTTCCTTGTTTATCTTTGTTTCGATATCCTCGGTTTCCTTGTTTTCGATCTCCTCGGTTTCCTTGGTTTCGATCTCCTCGGTTTCTTTGGTTTCGATCTCCTCGGTTTCTTTGGTTTTGATCTTCTCGGTTTCCTTGGTTTCGATCTCCTCGGTTTCTTTGGTTTCGATCTCCTCGGTTTCCTTGGTTTCGATCTCCTCGGTTTCCTTGGTTTCGATCTCCTCGGTTTCCTTGGTTTCGATCTCCTCGGTTTCCTTGGTTTCGATCTCCTCGGTTTCCTTGGTTTCGATCTCCTCGGTTTCCTTGGTTTCGATCTCCTCGGTTTCCTTGGTCTCGATCTCCTGGGTTTCCTCGGTCTCGATCTCCTGGGTTTCCTCGGTCTCGATCTCCTGGGTTTCCTCGGTCTCGATCTCCTCAGTTTCCTCGGTCTCGACCTCCTGGGTTTTCCTCGGTCTCGATCTCCTGGGTTTCCTCGGTCTCGATCTCTGGGTTTCCTCGGTCTCCTGATCCTGGGTTTCCTCGGTCTCGATCTCTTCGGTTTCCTCGGTCTCGATCTCCTCGGTTTCCTCGGTCTCGATCTCCTCGGTTTCCTCGGTCTCGATCTCCTGGGTTGCCTCGGTCTCGATCTCCTGGGTTTCCTCGGTCTCGATCTCCTGGGTTTCCTCGGTCTCGATCTCCTGGGTTTCCTCGGTCTCGATCTCCTCGGTTTCCTCGGTCTCGATCTCCTGGGTTTCCTCGGTCTCGATCTCCTCGGTTTCCTCGGTCTCGATCTCCTGGGTTTCCTCGGTCTCGATCTCCTGGGTTTCCTCGGTCTCGATCTCCTGGGTTTCCTCGGTCTCGATCTCCTCGGTTTCCTCGGTCTCGATCTCCTCGGTTTCCTCGGTCTCGATCTCCTGGGTTTCCTCGGTCTCGATCT
Source organism: Penaeus japonicus (assembly GCA_017312705.2). NCBI lineage: Eukaryota > Metazoa > Arthropoda > Malacostraca > Decapoda > Penaeidae > Penaeus > Penaeus japonicus. Next base: position 1,348 of record BOPN01007929.1, on the reverse strand, counting down.
CCTCGGTTTCCTCGGTCTCGATCTCCTGGGTTTCCTCGGTCTCGATCTCCTGGGTTTCCTCGGTCTCGATCTCCTGGGTTTCCTCGGTCTCGATCTCCTGGGTTTCCTCGGTCTCGATCTCCTCGGTTTCCTCGGTCTCGATCTCCTGGGTTTCCTCGGTTTCGATCTCCTGGGTTTCCTCTTTTTCGATCTCCTGGGTTTCCTCTTTTTCGATCTCCTGGGTTTCCTCTTTTTCGATCTCCTGGGTTTCCTCTTTTTCGATCTCCTGGGTTTCCTCTTTTTCGATCTCCTGGGTTTCCTCTTTTTCGATCTCCTGGGTTTCCTCTTTTTCGATCTCCTGGGTTTCCTCTTTTTCGATCTCCTGGGTTTCCTCTTTTTCGATCTCCTGGGTTTCCTCGGTTTCGATCTCCTGGGTTTCCTCTTTTTCGATCTCCTGGGTTTCCTCGGTTTCGATCTCCTGGGTTTCCTCTTTTTCGATCTCCTGGGTTTCCTTTTTTCCAATCTCCTGTGTTTCCTAGGTTTCGATCTCCTGGGTTTCCACGGCTGTCTTGTCCTCGGGGCCTGGGAATGACATGTCCTCGGAGGGCAGCTTCTCCCGTCGCTCGATTGACATGAGCGAGGGCTTACCCTGCTTCCGTCGACTACGCTTGCTTCGACCCCGCTTAGCTGGGACGTCCACAGGGCCTAGGAATGACATGTCCTCGGAGATTTCGATTGACGTGGGCGAGGGCTTACCTCGCTTGCGTCGACACTCGGCTGGGGCTGCCTTGTCCTCGACTAACACGTAGATGGGGTCCTTGAAGGACTACAGGTAGAGGCAGGCACTGACCGACAGGTCGTCCGCCTCCCAAATGAAACCCTGGTCGTTCTTCTAGCATGTCACTCGTCCTTCAACGTCGCCATGCAAACAGCCTTGATCCCACACGTAACAACATGCATGGCATACACAGCCCAGCTGAAAGAACTACATTACCAGAACCATAATATACACAAATAAAATCATGTTTGCACAGTTTTATATATATATATATATATATATATATATATATATATATATATATATATATACATATCTATCTATCTATCTATCTATCTATATATATATATATATATATATATGTATATACATATGTATATATATATGTGTGTGTGTGTATATATGTATATGACTTGAAAAACACTCTTCCGTGTTGATAAATGGCAGAAAAACCCACTATACACAAAACAGATTTATTGAAAATGAGTCGACAGTTTCAAGATCCATCTGGATCCCATCTTCAGGTCTGAGGAGGAAGAGAACAAGAGGGTATATAAAAGGGTAAAGGGGGGAGTAACACGGTGCAAGAAG
>BOPN01007928.1:43734-52187 GCA_017312705.2 Penaeus japonicus | reverse complement strand
TTTGTATTTAACATCTTTGTATTGCAAGTTTTGTTTACAAAGCATGCAAATATACTGTGAAGCCCTAACTCCCTGTCTAAAACTACATAAAATGAGTGTATTTCAGCCTTCAGTTCATTCATGACTATAATGGTTATAATGTGCTCTCGGTCTATATAGCTATCTATACCTGCATATAATAATGTGTTTATGTTCATGTTTGTATGCACACATATATTAATTTTCTCATTCATTTAACAGTAAAAAAATCTAAACTTTCTATTTCCCTTGGTTATTTTACTGGAGGAACAGGGTACTCCATTATTATCTTTGTATTACAAATTTCGTTTATAAAACATGCAAATATAATGTGAAGCCTCCCTGTCTAAAACTACATTAAATGAATGTATTTCAGCCTTCAGTTCATTCATGATTATAATGGTTTAGATAAAAAAATGATATATGTATATATGTATATACATACATACATACATACACACACATACATATATATATGTATATATATGTATGTGTATAACACGCATACATATATGTATATATATACATTTATATGCTTATATACCTATATATGTATTTACATAGATATACATTTATATGCATATACATATCTATACATGTATATGTATACATACATATTTATGTATACACAGATATATATATATATATATATATATATATATATATATATATATATATATATGTATATATATATAGAGATATAGATAGATAGATAGATATACATATATATACATATATGTAGATTTATATGTGTATATAGACACACATAGATATATACATTTAGATGTGTGTATATGTATATATATGTATGTAGGTATATACGAATAAATATATATGTATACATATATACATATATTTACATATATAAGTAAATGCACACACACATATATCCACAAATATAAGTAAATACACACACAATATACATGAATATAAGTATATATATATATATAAACAAATAGATATGTATACATACATACATATATATATATATATATATATATATATATTTATTTATTTATATATATATGATATATATATCCGGTGATAAACTTTCACTTTCACGTTATATTGGCATCCACTAATCAAATACATAAACGGCAATTTCACATAATTGAAATTTGTAAATTTTCTGATGCTGTTTTTCTAACTTTTGGTATCTATAATTACAGCATAAATTAATGTAAATTAACGTAAGTCATTATGGTCATAATCATGCTTATTGTGACTGGAATATGTTAATTGTCCCCATTCAGTGTTATACATTTACATTTTTGCCAGTGTGTGTGTATTATATATTATTTACATGCAAATATAGGTACATACTTATATATACATATGTGTATATACATACATATATATATATATATATATGTGCGTGTGTATAATCCCCATTCTTGTCTAGAATAAAGTTCAACAATGATAATGTAGTCATGCAAGACAGTCAAAACAAAAACAATGAAGTTGATACCAACATCAAGACGATGATAAGTACTTTCATGAAATTATGAAAATATTTTCAGGCAATCGCACTGGTGTGTTTGGCAGCGGCGGTGGTTACGCACGCCGATCCCGAACCACATAAGTACCACTACTATCCCTACCACCACTATTCTCACTATCACCATATCAAGCCACTGAAGGGCGATGGAGGGCTGTAAGCATCCAGGTGGAGCCACTTCTTTCGTGGCTCCTCGGGTTCACGGCCTCACAAAACGCTCAGTTGACCCAACGCCGGAAGCTGACCCTGAAACTTTCAGCTGATCCTGACCCCTCCAAGAGCTATAGTTATCAGGTAGTCAACCATGGTCATCCCCACTATGGCTATCACCACGGCTATCGCTACCCTTATTATGTATACTGTTATAGTGCCACTCATTATGGATACCTCTGCTACCACAGCCACCACAAGAGATCAGCCGAACCTGAACCCGAACCCGAGGCTCATAACAGCTATCACGGATACCCTCGCTACTACAACAAGTACTATCACGGCTACGCTGGTTACTCTCCTTATTATAGAGGTTACTACTACAGAGGATAAGGGCTTGAGCTGATGATTATTTACCAGATGTGTCTGATAGTCCGGTTTGCTCACGCCGGTTTTTCAGGCACAGACACTACGGTGATAACTCTTCGAAGTCTACACAAAATTAAAGGATTGGCTTTTAAATGTTACAACCACTGATCATTGCTATAAAGAATAAAGATTAGAATTCTTAACGCAGAATGTCTTTACAACCCAATTATATCAGCATGTGACGATGTTCCTTTCTCAGATGTGTCTAGTAGTCAGTCCAGTTAGCTTTTAGCTACAGACAATCTGGTCATTGTTATTCGGATGCTGCACAAAACTGAGGGGATTTCTTTGCAAAGTCCGAATAGCAGATCATTAGGGCAAAGAATAAAGATCACATACTATGATAGGGAATTTCTTCGTCTTATCATAATATGTCTGGTCATTATGGAAAACATATTGACTATGTGTAATAACGTGTCAACTTTTCAACTGAAAAAACACTATTACTAATTTCTTCTCAAAGATTCTAAAAGTTGGTAAGGTAAAACGAAAATGCTGAAATGTTTCTGCCAACACTTACTTATATATATATATATATATTTATATTTTGTATCCTTTGTCAAATGAGATCATTTCTAGAGATATCTTTTCAGTTCCTAAAATTCTCATCTCACACACCACTTAAAGATGGAGAATCAAAACTGTTCCCAATATCTTAAAGCTGCACCTTGTGGAATGGGAAAGTTTATAATATTCATAATAAAAAGATTTTATTAACCTGGAGTCCATAGACCCCTTAGGGGTCCTTTGATGATTTTGATGGTGTTTGTAAAGGTCAGAAAAAAATCACCATTCATCGCCAGTATATTTTTGCTCGAATTATATATATGTATATATATATATATATATATATATATATATATATATATATATATATATATATATATATATGTATATATAGAACATATGAAAAATATTCATTGCTCATTAAAGAAAACCAGTAAACGGGAGGGCGGCGTGGGATGCCGTTATACACAGTTAAGTAACATATTCGTTATCGTCGCCTGGGTTTCTGTGTGTGTATGTATATATATATATATATATATATATATATATACTTATATATATATATATATATACTGTATATACATATATATTACCGTTCGAGCAATCCCCAAGAAGAATTTGAATAATGCACTTCTATGCTTGCAACAGATGTATTGTTTTTCCTTGTTATTGACATCGCATTTTTATTTCATTTATGGCTTTATAACTATTCCCTCTATATCATTAGATATTCATGATAATATTCATGTATAACAAAATGAACTTTAAGCGAAGTTAATCTTCCGTAGGAATCCGAAATATCAACTGAATTGTGAAATATGTATGGTAATGTTAACTACATGTATACAGAGGTGATCGGTTTAATAATATCAAAAGGGTACGCAAGAAACCACATTGTTTTAGGATGTACCTTCCCCAGAATCATTATTTTGAAATCTCGAGAGAAACTGCCAGTTGCAAAGAAGATAGAATCCAGCCATCATTAAGGTATGAATAAGTTATGAATGTTCTATGTATTTGTTGTTATCTTATGTCATTTCTCCTTATTATGTGAAATTGTTTATCGTATATCGAATTATTAGGTATTAATATATGAGAAATTATTGTATAATTTTGATATGGAGTGATCCTATTTACTACATTTAGTCATTTTTCATTTATGTAATTTGCATACTTTCGTTGCTTCACAGTAACCATTCTATATGGTCGATATGGCTCATGAAATGTGTCGCAGAAAAACTGGTCTTACTTGAATATATATACAGTTCAGAGATTTTTGCGAAGACGTCCCTTCGCCCGGGCTATATGCACGAGGCGGCCCGGCCATCTATATATATATATACATATACATACATACACATGTGTGTATATAAATACATTTATATGCATATCTGTTATATACATATATATATGTATATATATATATGTATATATATATACTGTATATACATATATATCTTATACACACATATATACATATATATAAATCTATATATGTATTTATACAAACACATGTATATGGTTGTATGTGTGTGTGAGAGAGATATGTTTTTTTTCTGAACACACACACCTAAATGTGTATCCCATAAACATACACATAGAAATATGGAGATGTGCGTTTCAGTATGTCAAATTTCATAAATAACTTGTTAATACATTTGTCTTACACGAGTTACAAAACTCTACTCCCTTCAATATCTTACTGAGTGGAGATTTGGTACACCTCGTGTAAATCTTGTATAAATCGATTTAATATGACTGGTTTCCACCTGTGATTTCCGTCTATAGTCATTTACACAAAGGCTATAGATATTTCAATTATTTTTTAACTCATTTCGTAAAATTTTGATTCCTATTTTACGAAAAGGACAGGAATCATTTAAAGACTGAGAAATCACAGTTATAGGATCTGTTCCTTTCAAGTGCGTGAACCTCTGCTGTCGAAGGCCACGCACAGGAGCCGTATATAAGGCGGCTTCCACAAGCAGTCAGCAGAGACAACGTCCTCAGTGAGCCAGGAAGAGGTCCAGCCATGAAGCTCTCGGTGAGTTATCATACCTATCATCGAGGAAAGAAGTTTATTGATTCTTCAGTATAGATAAGCTGCACATCCGTACACAAATACACACACACACACATATGTATGTATCATGTATTATATATATGCATGTATTTATCATGCATTATATGTACATATATATGTATATACATATATATACATATATATACGTATATATATATAATGTGCATGTACACATATTTCCCCAGCTATTTATAAATAGACAGTTAATCTACACTAATAATATGATTTATGAAAATCTGCATAAGATTATATAATCTATCTAATTATAGCAGTGAAAGGAAAAGTATTATATTCTCATTCGAGAAGAGCCTATAATAATACGCTGCTTATTTTTCAGGCAATTGCACTGGTGTGTTTGGCAGCGGCGGTGGTTACGCACGCCGATCCCGAACCACATAAGTACCACTACTATCCCTACCACCACTATTCTCACTACCACCATCTCGAGCCACTGAAGGGCGATGGAGTGGCCAGGCATCCAGGTGGAGCCACTTCCTTCGTGGGTCCTCAAGTTCACGGCCTCACAAAACGCTCAGCTGACCCAACGCCAGATGCTGACCCTGAACCTTCAGCTGATCCTGACCCCTCCACGAGCTATAGTTACCAGATCAACCATGGTCATCCACACTATGGCTACCACCACGGCTATCGCTACCCTTACTATGGCTACCGTTATAGCCACCATTATGGCTACCCTTACAGATACCACAGCCACCACAAGAGATCAGCCGAGCCTGAACCCGAACCCGAGGCTCATTACAACTATCATGGATACCCTCACTACTACAGTGGATACTATCGCGGCTACCCTGGCTACTATCCTCACTACGCTGGCTACCGCTACCGCTACAGGGGATAAGCCCCAGGTCAGCATGGACAACGGCAAGCCTTGTGGTGACAGTCCTTTACCAGTCGTGTCTGATAGTCCGGTTTGCTCACGCCGGTTTTTCAGGCAGACAGTACGGCGATCACTCTCTGAAGGCTACTCAAAACAGAGGGATTATAATTTGGAAAATTGGCATAGGAGATCATGAGTATAAAGATTAAAGGTAGAATCAACAATGACGATTTTCTTTATATTCCTACAATTTTTAGATTTTTTATGGAAAGTTGATTCCAATCCGTACAATGAATTTTTAACTTTCAAACTGAAATATACCTTTACGGATATGTTTTGATTCTCTTCAAGGTTCTGAAAGTTGATAACATAATCGAGCTAAAGTGTTTGCGATGTGCATAAAGCATATATCTACACTGTACGAGCAATTGTATTTTTCCCATATTTCCCAATGCCATTAGAGACCTGGTGTGCATCATCTTCCTTACTTAAAACAACAACTGATGCGAGTACCACCTGGCCACCCACGTCGTACATCAAAATACAGGGTAGAGGTAGCGGCCAAAATAGGGAGAGCGGGGGAGTCCAGGTCACAGCACTCGCATACAGGGGGAAATAGTTTAAGTTAAAAGAGGTGTGTAAAGTGCTTAGGTTTAGCTTAATTTGTTATCAAATCACTTGCTTATATCAGGAAAAGTTTATCTTTAGGTTATCAGAGCACATTATTTCTAGCACGGTATTAAATAGTTAACCAGGGAAATCACAACGCACAATAAGGTGCTTGCATGTTTATTTTCGTCACAGAAAACTAATGTACAAATTAGCCACTCTTACGCCAGTCAACTAAGGCTCAAACAGGCACATCTGCGATCCCCACGTAAAGTAAATAAAATATATACTGATCCAATGCAAACAATTCAGTGAGCAGCGGGAGTTCCGAGCTGAAAGGCACGAACAAGTACCCCGGGGTATCTGCACCCTCTAGTCATTGGTTGATGCTTGGCTAGCATGGAACTTTGCGAGTGGTTGCCTTGTCACGGTTTATGACGTGACCAGCGTACAATTTATACGGGCGTCACCCGGCAGTCTACCACAGTTGCGGATATCAACGGATGCATAAAGATCATGCATGGAAATAGGGCAATAACAATTTGTACGATTTAAGAAATTGTAAAATCCTGAAGCCCTTTGCACTGCCCAATTTCCATAGCGCTCATCATACCACGAGGCAAAAGGTAGAGGGGTGGGGGGTCCCATGGTAGGGCAAAGAGAGAGAGAGAGGGGGGGAGGGTTATAGTTCCACTACACCATTCTTTACTAAATTAGACTGATATGAGAGAGAAACTTTTCGGTCCCTAAAACTCAGACCAATCACATGACACGGAGAGCCATTTTCTTTATTTCAATAGCTTCAGAGTTAAGAATTCATGAGGTGAGAGATAAAGATCAAGTTCCTCAATCCCTTCATGACGCCCTTCCGCTCCTCTTCCACTAAAATGTTTTGTGACGTCTCCTCTGATCCTCATGGAGCAGCAAGAAATGGTGTCTTAATTCCTGACACTTATTGTAAAGAAAGTGTGTCAATCTCAGATTGGGTACGTACTATAATCAGTTATATATCATGCCATATAAGAAATATTATATGGGGACAGTCAAAGTGTACTTTATAGACTCTACCTTGGCTCTAGAAAAATTTGAATCTTGAAATATCCTACAGCAAATCTTTAAACTCTTCAATGCAGGTGTTCATTTGTCTCTAACCTCTCTTATTAAAATTTCTTCATATGCATTTTCTTCTATGCAATCTCAACCATTTTCCTAAGAGGTATTTCAAATGTGGATTTGGTATTATGTATCAGGTCTACAGGAAAGACAAAAAGAGAGAATGTTGCTGGCTATTAAAAGTCTACAATGGTATATTTTACAGCAAAGAATTGGACACAAAGCCATCACATTTACCCAAGTTGCAAAATCTTATTACACTCTATGAAATATGTCTCTTATAGATTTCCCAAACCTATTATTGAAGACGCCCCTGTATTATATCATGCAAAATTATATAATGAAAAATTAAGGAAGCATAAAAAACAAGGGAAGAAAAGAGAACCTGATAATTATTATCACTTTGTATAGAAAAATGTCTCCAGACCGTCTGGGGCCTCCTTCCGACCCTCAGTGGAACCTTTGGAACCACTGTACAGGGAACATCACATGTAGAGCACATACTTTATTATAAACACTGGTTATGGCCACAAACACAAGGCGAACCGCCTTGTGTTTGTGGCTATTATCAAGGTGTGAAGACTTTGATGATAGCTCTTTACATAAAGAGAAATAATGTCTATTATCATTATTATTATTGTTACTATCATTATCACTGTTATTTTCATTATCATATTATCACTATTATCACCATTATTGTTATTTTCATTATAGTGATTATCGCTTCTATTCTTATATGATTAATATCATTGAAATTTACTAGTAAAAAAACACATGTAAATCATACTGCACATAATGTTTTTAAAAATCTACATTTATCTACATATTATGGCTCTCTCTTTGTGTAGCTATATATACCTATATATAAAATATTTGTGTTTGCATACATAATCTGAAAACACAAATACATATATAAATTCTGTCATTCAGTTAACTCCAAATTAATCAAGATTTGGTTATTTTACTGAAGGGGACTTTGCCCCAATCACAAATGGACTGTGCAATACAGGGTATTCCAGTATTATCTTTGCATTGGAAGGTCCGATTATAAAGCATGCATTTATATATACGGGGTGAAGGCCTAACTCCCTATCTATAATCAGTCTTTGGTTCGCGATGCTAATGAAAAAAGAAGAATAAATATATGTATATATGTGTATATATATACATATCTATACATATATATGTGTGTGTATATGTATATATAC
>BOPN01007928.1:16234-36234 GCA_017312705.2 Penaeus japonicus | reverse complement strand
GATGTTGACCGCCTGCTCTAAAGTACCGGCGGTGCAGGATGTGTAAGCAGAATGAGAATAGGAAGGTGACACAGGCTATGTCCCCCTGCGCCAAAATGACTGTTTTGTGTTATAGATCTTGCAGTCATAGGCAAAGTCTCCTTCCTAAATGGTACAATTTTTGTCTACTGCAACGCTGATAAATGACAAAAGTAACAAGAGAGTATCGCAAGAAGGTAAAGCATCAAAGAATGACAACCACAACAAAGACTCTATTAATGTAATGAGTGAATGAAAGAATACGTAAAAGTATATGATATGCCGCTTGAAGTTCCATCGCTCTGAAGTAAAACCCTTCTAGGAAGCACCAAAGTTATCCTAATCTCTTTCTCCTGCTTTATGCTATGTGTGTGAATATAGATAGATATAGATAGATAGATAGACAGATAAATAGATAGATAGAAAATAGATAGATATAGATAGATAGATACATGGATGTATACATATATATGTAAATATATATATATACATATATAGATATAGATAGATAGATAGATAAATAGACAGACAGATATACATTTCCCCCTTTGTACCCTATCTCTTTCGCCGTATGCCAGGAAATAAATAAAAATATGAGGATTTTCTTTCAGTGACAGGCCATAACAACAGCCGAGTGTCTCCTAACAACGTATACTAACCTCTCTCTTATGTTTTATATGTGTATATATATATACATATATATATATATATATATATATATATATATATATATATGTATATATATATATATATATACATATATATATACATATATATAGACATAGATATATATGTATATATATATATATATACATATATATATGTATCTATATATATGTGTGTGTGTACATATATATATATAAATATATATATATATATATATATATATATATATATATATATATATATACAACACTCATATATTTATATGCATGTACATATACAGATATATATAAAAATATAGATAGATACTTTTCCCCTTTGTATCTCATCACTCTCATTCAAGTGTCATGTAATTTTAAAAATGATAAACAAATGAATAAATAAACAAGGGAAGAAAAGAGAAAATGATAACTATCATCATCACTTTGAATAGAAAATAAATCCAGACCGTCTGGGGCCTCCTTCCGACCCTCAGTGGAACCTTTAGAACCACTGTACAGGGAACATCACATAAAGAGCACATACTTTATTACAAACACTGGTTGTGGCCATACACACAAGGCGATTCGGATGCACTAGACACGCTGTGTGAAGATCTTAATGAAAGCTCTCTAAAGAGAAATAAAGTCTATTATCATTATTATTATTATTACTATCATTATCACTGTTATTTTCATTATTATTATATTATCATTATTATCACCATTATTGCTATTTCCATTGTAGTGATTACCGTTTCTATTCTTATATAATTAGTATCATTGAAATTTACTTGTAAAAAAACACATGTCAATCATGCTGCACATGTTTTTAAAAAATCTACATTTATCTACATGTATATAATTTTGGCTCTCTCTTTGTGTAGAAATATATACGTATATATATAATATTTGTGTTTGCATACATAATCTGAAAACACAAATACATCTATAAATTCTGTCATTCACAGTTAACTCCAAATTAATCAAAATTTGGTTATTTTACTGAAGGGGACTTTGCCCCAATCACAAATGGACTGTGCAATACAGGGTATTCCAGTATTATCTTTGCATTGGAAGTTTCGTTTATAAAGCATGCATATATATGTATGGAGTGAAGGCCTAACTCCCTATCTAAAATCAGTCTTTGGTTCGCGATGCTAATGAAAAAAAAAAAATATATATATATATGAATAAATATATGTATATATATAATTATATCCATCTATCTATCTATATATATATATACATATATATATATATATGTGTGTATCTATATGAATATATATACACACATACACGCATATATGTATGTATATACATACATATATATATATATATATCTATATATCTATATATATATATATATATATATATTTAACATCTATATGTATATATATGTATATATAAACATATATACATACATATATGTATATATATATATATATATATATATACATATATACATATATGTGTGTGTAAGCACACACACATATATATAAGTAAATATGTATTTAAGTATATAAACAAATATATGTATACACATGTATATATATATATATATATATATATATATATATATATATATATATATATATATGTAAGTGAGAGTAAGCGGTTGTATGTTGGATATATATATATATATATATATATATATATATATATATATATATATATATATATCATGTATGTATATATAACAGAGTGAGGAAGTGTAATCTCAAAACCTACTTCCATGAACGTGAACCTCTGCTGTCGAAGGCCACGCACAGGAGCCGTATATAAGGCGGCTTCCACAAACAGTCAGCAGAGACAACGTCCTCAGTGAGCCAGGAAGAGGTCCAACCATGAAGCTCTCGGTGAGTTGCTCGACTTGTTAGCGATTGAGAATTTTTATTTGAAAACTATACATACAAACATAAATGCGATTATCCTCTGAATATACACACACACATATATGTGTATATCTATTTATTCCCATTCTTAGCTAGAACAAATTTCAATAATGATGTATTCGTATAAGGTAGTCATAATAAGAGCAATAAAGTTTCTATCAATACCAGTACAACAATAAGGAATTGCATAAAATAATTAAAATATTTTCAGGCAATCGCACTGGTGTGTTTGGCAGCGGCGGTGGTTACACACGCCGATCCCGAACCACATAAGTACCACTACTATCCCTACCGCCACTATTCTCACTACCACCATTTCGAGCCACTGAAGGGCGATGGAGTGGCCAGGCATCCAGGTGGAGCCACTTCCTTCGTGGGTCCTCAAGTTCACGGCCTCACAAAACGCTCAGCTGACCCCACGCCGGAAGCTGACCCTGAACCTTCAGCTGATCCTGACCCCTCCAAGAGCTATAGTTATCAGGTAGTCAACCATGGTCATCCCCACTATGGCTATCACCACGGCTATCGCTACCCTTATTATGGCTACCGTTATAGCCACCATTATGGCTACCCTTACAGCTACCACAGCCACCATAAGAGATCAGCCGAACCTGAACCCGAACCCGAGGCTCATAACAGCTATTACGGATACCCTCGCTACTACAACAAGTACTATCACGGCTACGCTGGTTACTCTCCTTATTATAGAGGTTACTACTACAGAGGATAAGGGCTTGAGCTGATGATTATTTACCAGATGTGTCTGATAGTCCGGTTTGCTCACGCCGGTTTTTCAGGCACAGACACTACGGTGATCACTCTTCGAAGTCTACACACAAATGAAGGATTGTCTTAGAAATGTTGCAATACCTGATTATTGCTATAAAAAATAAAGATTAGAATTCCTAACGAAGTATGTCTTTACAACCCTATAATACTAGAATGGATTCTTGTAGTCCAGTCAGCTGACGCCGGCTTTTAGGCACAGACAGTCTGCTAATTATTATTCGGATGCTACACATACCTGAAGGAATTTCTTTGGAGAGTCCGAATTGCATATCAATATGGTAAAGAATAAGAGTTACAGACTGTGATGGCGAGTGTCTTCGTCTTATCATAACATTTCAGGTCATTATGGGAATCATGTTGACCATGTGTAATAATGTGTCAGCTTTTAAACTAGAATATATATATATATATATATATATATATATATATATATATATATATATAAATGTTAGAGATTTACATGAAGTTTACATCTACACTTACCCACATATATATATATATTTATGTATTTTACCCTTTGTCAAATGATATTAATTCTAGAGATATCTTTTCAATTTCTAAAATTCTTATCTGTCATGTACCGCTCAAAGAAGGAAAATAAAAACTGTTCCCAATGTATTCAAAGCTGTTACGTGTGGAACGGGAATGTTCATAATATTCAGAATAAAATACTTTTCTTTACCTTGAGTCCATAGACCCCTTAGTGGTTCTTTAATGAGTTTTCGCAGGTTTGCGAAAAGAATCAACATTCAAATACACTACATTATGTATGAATTATATATATATATATATATATATTTATATATGTATATATATGTATATATATACATATATATATTACATATATAAGTATATAATCAAAATATGAAAATTATAAATATTCTTGCATACTAAAGAAAACCAGTAAACTGTGGTGAGATGCCTTTGTACACGGTTAAGTAACAATTGATATCGTCGCCTGAGTTTCACTTCTACATTGGTACGAAATCATCAATTTTTGCATGAAAAAGGTGATTTTTCGAATGAAAAGTCATTATCATTATATTATCCTTACTAGTGTCATCATTGTTATTTTCATTATAGTGATTATTATCTTTTTATTTTCATTTAATTATTATAATAGAAATTTAGTAGTAAAAGAAATACCAATGTATATAACATTAAAAAAAGAGCGCTATTGTGCAGCCGTTCAGGCATCTATGCTTATTGCTCAGTAAGTTTGCTCATACATATTTACTTGGCGTTTTGTAGGACATGTAAACTGTAGTGCACATAAGGATTTAAAAATCTTTATTTATCTACATGTATATGATTTGTGCTCAGTCTATGTAGCTATCAATACCAGTATATGATAACGTGTTCGTGTTCATGTTTGTGTACACACACATATTCATTTTCTCATTCATTTAACAGCAAAAAATCTAAACTTTTTATTTCCCTTGGTCATCTTACTAAAGGAACAGAGTACTCCATTATCTTTGTATTGCAAGTTTCGTTTATAAAACATGCAAATAGCTCTAACTCCCTGTCTAGAACTACATAAACTGAATGTATTTCAGCCTTCAGTTCATTCATGATTCTAAGGGTTTATATATAAAAAAGAAAAACAAATATCTATATATATATATATGTATACACACATATATATGTATATATGTGTGTGTACACACACGCATACATATATGTATATATATACATTTATATGCCTGTATACCTATATATGCATTTAAATAGATATACATATATATATGTATATACATATCTATACATGTATATGTATAAATACATATTTATGTATACACAGATATATATGTATATATATACATATACATATATATATATATATGTAGATTTATATGTTTATATAGAAACACATAGATATATACATATAGATGTGTGTATATGTATATATATATGTAAATATATACGAGTAAATACATATGTATATATATATACATATATCTACATATATAAGTAAATGCCCACACACACATATATACATAAATATAAGTAAATACACAAACAATATACATGAATATAAATATATATATATATATATATACATATATAAACAAACAAATAGATATGTATACATACATATATATACATATATATGTATGTATATACATGTATATGTATGTATACACACATACATACATATCGATATGTACAAATACATATGTATGTATCCATTTATATGTCTATATATACACATTTGTTTTTCGTACATGTCAGTATATTATTTTTATTCGTATGTTCATCTATTAAAAAGATGATATATATATATATATATATATATATATCATATGGATATATAACAGAGGGAGGAAGTGTAATCCTAAAACTACTCCTATGAACGTGAACCTCTGCTGTCGAAGGCCACGCACAGGAGCCGTATATAAGGCGGCTTCCACAAACAGTCAGCAGAGACAACGTCCTCAGTGAGCCAGGAAGAGGTCCAGCCATGAAGCTCTCGGTGAGTTGTTCGGAATTTTATTAGTGTATTATACTTTCATACATACATACATATAAATATATATGTGCGTGTGTATAATCCCCATTCTTGGCTAGAATAAAGTTCAACAATGATAATGTAGTCATGCAAGACAGTCAAAACAAAAACAATGAAGTTGATACCAACATCAAGACGATGATAAGTAATTTCATGAAATTATGAAAATATTTTCAGGCAATCGCACTGGTGTGTTTGGCAGCGGCGGTGGTTACACACGCCGATCCCGAACCACATAAGTACCACTACTATCCCTACCACCACTATTCTCACTACCACCATATCAAGCCACTGAAGGGCGATGGAGTGGCCAGGCATCCAGGTGGAGCCACTTCCTTCGTGGGTCCTCAAGTTCACGGCCTCACAAAACGCTCAGCTGACCCAACGCCGGAAGCTGACCCTGAACCTTCAGCTGATCCTGACCCCTCCAAGAGCTATAGTTATCAGGTAGTCAACCATGGTCATCCCCACTATGGCTATCACCACGGCTATCGCTACCCTTACTATGGCTACCGTTATAGCCACCATTATGGCTACCCTTACAGCTACCACAGCCACCACAAGAGATCAGCCGAACCTGAACCCGAACCCGAGGCTCATTACAGCTATCACGGATACCCTCGCTACTACAACAAGTACTATCACGGCTACGCTGGTTACTCTCCTTATTATAGAGGTTACTACTACAGAGGATAAGGGCTTGAGCTGATGATTATTTACCAGATGTGTCTGATAGTCCGGTTTGCTCACGCCGGTTTTTCAGGCACAGACACTACGGTGATCACTCTTCGAAGTCTACACAAAATTAAAGGATTGGCTTTTAAATGTTACAACCACTGATTATTGCTATAAAGAATAAAGATTAGAATTCTTAACGCAGAATGTCTTTACAACCCAATTATATTAGCATGTGACGATGTTCCTTTCTCAGATGTGTCTAGTAGTCAGTCCAGTTAGCTTTTAGGTACAGACAATCTGGTCATTGTTATTCGGATGCTACACAAAACGGAGGGGATTTCTTTGCAAAGTCCGAATAGCAGATCATTAGGGCAAAGAATAAAGATCACATACTATGATAGGGAATTTCTTCGTCTTATCATAATATTTCTGGTCATTATGGAAAGCATATTGACTATGTGTAATAACGTGTCAACTTTTCAACTGAAAAAACACTTTATTACTAATTTCTTCTCAAAGATTCTAAAAGTTGGTAAGGTAAAACGAAGATGCTGAAATGTTTCTGTCAACACTTACTTATATATCTATATTTATATTTTGTATCCTTTGTCAAATGAGATCATTTCTAGAGATATCTTTTCAGTTCCTAAAATTCTCATCTCACACACCACTTAAAGATGGAGAATCAAAACTGTTCCCAATATCTTAAAGCTGCACCTTGTGGAATGGGAAAGTTTATAATATTCATAATAAAAGGATTTTATTAACCTGGAGTCCATAGACCCCTTAGGGGTCTTTTGATGATTTTGATGGTGTTTGTAAAGGTCAGAAAAAAATCACCATTCATCGCCAATATATTTTTGCTCAAATTATATATATCTATATCTATCTATCTATCTATCTATATATATGTATATATAGAACATATGAAAAATATTCATTGCTCATTAAAGAAAACGAGTAAACGGGAGGGCGGCGTGGGATGCCATTATACGCAGTTAAGTAACATATTCGTTATCGTCGCCTGGGTTTGAGTTCTACAATGATATGAAGTCATTATCAAATTTTGTATGAAAGTGCTGATTTTTCGATGGAAAATCATTATCATATACCCTTATTATTATCATTATAGTGATTATCATTTGTTATTCTCAATTAATTATCATCATTGTGAATTTCGAAACTGTAACATCTACTAATAAAGGTGCATATGGTGTTTTTTTCTGCCTTATTATCAACACCGAAGAATGCTTTTACCATTCATATATATATATATATATATATATATATATATATATATATATATATATATATATATACATATATATACACATTTATACATATAAATATGTATATATACAAACACGCTCTCAGTCTCAACTAGAATAAACGTCAGACATGATTATTTATAAATGCATGGCACACATATTAAAAGCAATTTCATTTAAATTGTTTTCAATAGGGTAAGGATTAATCCTGTCCAATCTATTGCAATGTTGTGTTTGGCAGCGGCCATGGTTACGACGGCGATCCCAAACCAAAATACCCTCCCCCCTCTCCAAAAAATGAATAAATATATGTATACATATATATGTGTGTGTGTATGTGTGTGTGGTGTGTGTGAGTGTGTGTTGGTACGTGTGTGCGTTTTTGTTTCTTTATTTTTCTGTATATATATATATATATATATATATATATATATATATATATATATATACATATACATACATACACATGTGTGTATATAAATACATTTATATGCATATCTGTTATATATATATATATATATATATATATATATATATATATATATATATATATATATATATATCTTATACACACATATATACATATATATAAATCTATTGTCTTACACGAGTTACAAAACTCTACTCCCTTCAATATCTTACTGAATGGAGATTTGGTACACCTCGTGTAAATCTTGTATAAATCGATTTGATATGAATGGTTTCCACCTGTGATTTCCGTCTATAATCATTTACACAAAGGCTATAGATATTTCAATTATCTTTTAAACTCATTTCGTAAAATTTTGATTCCTATTTTACGAAAAGGAATCATTTAAAGACTGAGAAATTACAGTTATAGGATCTGTTCCTTTCAGGTGCGTGAACCTCTGCTGTCGAAGGCCACGCACAGGAGCCGTATATAAGGCGGCTTCCACAAGCAGTCAGCAGAGACAACGTCCTCAGTGAGCCAGGAAGAGGTCCAGCCATGAAGCTCTCGGTGAGTTATCATACCTATCATCGAGCAAAGAAGTTTATTGATTCTTCAGTATAGATAAGCTGCACATCCGTACACAAACACACACACACATATATATACACACACATATGTATGTATCATGTATTATATATATGCATGTATTTATCATGCATTATATGTACATATATATGTATATACA
This sequence comes from Penaeus japonicus, assembly GCA_017312705.2. Taxonomy (NCBI): domain Eukaryota; kingdom Metazoa; phylum Arthropoda; class Malacostraca; order Decapoda; family Penaeidae; genus Penaeus; species Penaeus japonicus. The sequence continues at coordinate 27,276 of BOPN01007928.1, read as the reverse complement.
TATATATACGTATATATATAATGTGCATGTACACATATTTCCCCAGCTATTTATAAATAGACAGTTAATCTACACTAATAATATGATTTATGAAAATCTGCATAAGGTTATATAATCTATCTAATTATAGCAGTGAAAGGAAAAGTATTATATTCTCATTCGAGAAGAGCCTAAAATAATACGTTGCTTATTTTTCAGGCAATTGCACTGGTGTGTTTGGCAGCGGCGGTGGTTACGCACGCCGATCCCGAACCACATAAGTACCACTACTATCCCTACCACCACTATTCTCACTACCACCATATCAAGCCACTGAAGGGCGATGGAGTGGCCAGGCATCCAGGTGGAGCCACTTCCTTCGTGGGTCCTCAAGTTCACGGCCTCACAAAACGCTCAGCTGACCCAACGCCGGAAGCTGACCCAACGCCAGATGCTGACCCTGAACCTTCAGCTGATCCTGACCCCTCCACGAGCTATAGTTACCAGATCAACCATGGTCATCCCCACTATGGCTACCACCACGGCTATCGCTACCCTTACTATGGCTACCGTTATAGCCACCATTATGGCTACCCTTACAGATACCACAGCCACCACAAGAGATCAGCCGAACCTGAACCCGAACCCGAGGCTCATTACAACTATCATGGATACCCTCACTACTACAGTGGATACTATCGCGGCTACCCTGGCTACTATCCTCACTACGCCGGCTACCGCTACCGCTACAGGGGATAAGCCCCAGGTCAGCATGGACAATGGCAAGCCTTGTGGTGACAGTCCTTTACCAGTCGTGTCTGATAGTCCGGTTTGCTCACGCCGGTTTTTCAGGCAGACAGTACGGTGATCACTCTTTGAAGGCTACACAAAACAGAGGGATTATAATTTGGAAAATTGGCATAGGAGATCATGAGTATAAAGATTAAAGGTAGAATCAACAATGACGATTTTCTTTATATTCCTACAAGTTTTTGATTTTTTATGGAAAATGGATTCAAACCCGTACAATGAATTTTTAACTTTCGAACTGAAATATACCGTTGCGGACATGTCTTGATTCTTGATAATCGAGCTAAAGTGTTTGCGATGTGCATAAAGCATATATCTACACTGTACGAGCAATTGTATTTTTCCCATATTTCCCAATGACATATGGAGCACTCCATTAGAGAGCTGGTGTACATCATCTTCCTTACTTAAAATAACAACTGATGCGAGTACCACCTGGCCACCCACGTCGTACATCAAAATACAGGGTAGAGGTAGCGGCCAAAATAGGGAGAGCGGGGGAGTCCAGGTCACAGCACTCGCTTACAAGGGGAAATAGTTTAAGTTAAAAGAGGTGTGTAAAGTGCTTAGGTTTGGCTTTTTTTTCTTTTTTTTTTTTTATAAAGTCACTACAGGAAAAGTTGATCTTTAGGTTATCAGAGGTCATTATTTCTAGCACGGTATTAGATAGTTAACCAGGGAAATCACAACGGACAATAAGGTGCTTGCATGTTTATTTTCGTCACAGAAAACTAATGTACAAATTAGCCACTCTTACGCCAGTCAAATAAGGATCAAGCAGGCACATCTGCGATCCCCACGTAAAGTAAATGAGATATATACTGATTCAATGCAAACAATTCAGTGAGCAGCGGGAGTTCCGAGCTGAAAGGCATGATCAAGTACCCCGGGGTATCTGCATCCTCCAGTCATTGGTTGATGCTTGGCTAGCTTGGAACTTTGCGAGTGGTTGCCTTGTCACAGTTTATGACGTGACCAGCGTACAATTCATACGGGCGTCACCTGGCAGTCTACCACAGTTGCGGATATCAATGGATGCATAAAGATCATGCATGGAAATAGGGCAATAACAATTTGTACGATCTAAGAAATTGTAAAATCCTGAAACCCTTTGCACTGCTCAATTTCCATAGCGCTCATCATACCACGAGGCAAAAGGTAGAGGGGTGGGGGGTCCCATGGTAGGGCAAAGAGAGAGAGAGAGGGGGGGAGGGTTATAGTTCCACTACACCATTCTTTACTAAATTAGACTGATATGAGAGAGAAACTTTTAGTCCCTAAGACTCAGAGCAATCACATGACACGGAGAACCATTTTTTTTCCCATTTCAATAGCTTTAGAGTTAAGAATTCATGAGGTGAGAGATAAAGATCAAGTTCCTCAATCCCTTCATGACGCCCTTCCGCTCCTCTTCCACTAAAATGTTTTGTGACGTCTCCTCTGATCCTCATGGAGCAGCAAGAAATGGTGTCCTAATTCCTGACACTTATTGTAAAGAAAGTGTGCTAGTCTCAGATTGGGTACGTGCTACAATCAGTTATATATCATGCCATGTAAAAAAAAATGTTATATGGGGACAGTCAAAGTGTACTTTATAGACTCGACCTTTGCTCTAGAAAATTTTGAATCTTGAAATATCCCACAGCAAATCTTTAAACTCTTCAATGCAGGTGTTCATTTGTCTCTAAACTCTCTTATTAAAATTTCTTCATATGCATTTTCTTCTATGCAATATCATACCATTTTCCTAAGAGGTATTTCAAAAGTATATTTGTTATTATGAATATCAGGTCTACAGGAAAGACAAAAAGAGAGAATGTTGCTGGCTGTTAAGAGTCTACAATGGTCTATTTTACAGCAAAGAATTGGATACAAAGCCATCACATTTACCCAAGTTGCAAAATCTTATTACACTCTATGAAATATGTCTCTTATAGATTTCCCAAACCTATTATTGAAGACGCCCCTGTATTATATCATGTAAAATGATATAATGAAAAATTAAGGAAGCTTAAAAAACAAGGGAAAAAAAGAGAACCAGATAATTATTATCACTTTGTCTAGAAAAATGTCTCCAGACCGTCTGGGGCCTCCTTCCGACCCTCAGTGGAACCTTTGGAACCACTGTACAGGGAACATCACATGTAGAGCACATACTTTATTATAAACACTGGTTGTGGCCACACACACAAGGCGGTTCGGACGCACTAGACACGTTGTGTGAAGACCTTAATGATAGCTCTTTACATAAAGAGAAATAATGTCTATTTTCATTATTACTATTGTTACTATCATTATCACTGTTATTTTCATTATAATTATATTATCATTATTATCACCATTATTGCTATTTTCATTATAGTGATTATCGTTTATATTCTTATCATTGAACTTTACTAGTAAAAAAAACACATGTAAATCATACTGCACATAATGTTTTAAAAATCTACATTTATCTACATGTATATAATTTTGGCTCTCTCTTTGTGTAACTATATACACCTATATAAAAAAATATTTGTGCTTGCATACATAATCTGAAAACACAAATACATATATAAATTCTGTCATCCAGTTAACACCAAATTAATCAAAATTTGGTTATTTTACTGAAGGGGACTTTGCCCCAATCACAAATGGACTGTGCAATACAGGGTAATCCAGTATTATCTTTGCATTGGAAATTCCGTTTATAGAGCATGCATATATATATGTATGGAGTGAAGCCCTAACTCCCTATCTAAATTCAGTCTTTGCTTCGCGATGCTAATGAAGAAAAAGAACAAATATATGTACATAAATGTGTGTATATATATACATATCTATCTATCTATACATATATATGTGTGTATATGTATATATACATACATACATACACGATATATGTATATGTATGTATATATATATAAGTACATATATATATTTATATATATATACACAAATATATGTATATATACATATAAATACATATGTATATATATATATATATATATATATATATATATATATATATATGTATATATATATGTGTGTGTGTAAGTACACATATATATGTATTTAAGTAAATATGTATTTAAGTATATCAAAAAATATATATGCATACATATAAATGTATCAACACACATGTATATCTGTATATATATATATATATTTGTATATATATATATGTATATATATATATATATATATATATATATATATATATATATATATATATATATATATATATATATATATATATATATATATATATATATATATATATATATATATATATATGGGTGCCTGTTTAAACAGGCATATTTATTATTTTACATGCATTTATGGATGTATCTATCTATCTATCTATCTATTTATATATATATATATGTATATATGTATATATATATATGTATATATGTATATATATGAATGTATAAATATATATGTATATATATATATATATAAAACTATGTATGTGTGGTTATATTGTATATATATATATATATATATATATATATATATATATATATATATATATAACAAAGTGAGGAAGTGTAATCCTAAAACCTGCTCCTTCCATGAACGTGAACCTCTGCTGTCGAAGGCCACGCACAGGAGCCGTATATAAGGCGGCTTCCACAAACAGTCAGCAGAGACAACGTCCTCAGTGAGCCAGGAAGAGGTCCAGCCATGAAGCTCTCGGTGAGTTGCTCATCCTGTCAGCGAATGAGGAATTCTATTAGTACACTATACATACAAACTAACAGACATATATATGATATATATATATATATATATATATATATATATATATATATATATATATAATTCCCATTCATAGCTGGAATACAGTTCAACAATGATAATGTATTTATGCAGGATAGTCATAATAAAAACATTAAAGTTTCTATCAATATCAACTAGATAACAATAAGTAATTGCATAGAACAATGAAAACCTTTTCAGGCAATCGCACTGGTGTGTTTGGCAGCGGCGGTGGTTACACACGCCGATCCCGAACCACATAAGTACCACTACTATCCCTACCACCACTATTCTCACTACCACCATCTCGAGCCACTGAAGGGCGATGGAGTGGCCAGGCATCCAGGTGGAGCCACTTCCTTCGTGGGTCCTCAAGTTCACGGCCTCACAAAACGCTCAGCTGACCCAACGCCGGAAGCTGACCCTGAACCTTCAGCTGATCTTGACCCCTCCAAGAGCTATAGTTACCAGGTAGTCAACCATGGTCATCCCCACTATGGCTATCACCACGGCTATCGCTACCCTTACTATGGCTACCGTTATAGCCACCATTATGGCTACCCTTACAGATACCACAGCCACCACAAGAGATCAGCCGAACCTGAACCCGAACCCGAGGCTCATTACAACTATTATGGACACCCTCACTACTACAGTGGATACTATCGCGGTTACCCCAGCTACTATCCTCACTACGCCGGCTACCGCTACCGCTACAGGGGATAAGGTTGACGTTAGGCATGGATTTCAGAAATGGTTTTGAAATGATCCTTTGCCAGATGTGTTTGATAGTCCGGTTTGCTCACGCCGGTTTTTCAGGCACAGACACTATGGTGATCACTCTTCGAAGTCTACACACAAATGAAGGATTGTCTTAGAAATGTTGCAACAGCTGATCATTGCTATAAAGAATAAAGATTAGAATTCCTAACGAAGTATGTCTTTACAACCCTATAATACTAGAATGGATTCCGTCTAGCCATGTGACGATGTTCCTTTATCATGTTCCTTTATCAGTGTCTTGTAGTCCAGTCAGCTGACGCTGGCTTTTAGGCACAGACAGTCTGCTAATTATTATTCGATGCTACATACCTGAAGGATTTCTTTTAGAGAGTCCGAATTGCATATCATTAAGTGGTGTAAGAATAAGAGTTACAGACTGTATGCGAGTGTCTTCGCCCTATCATAACATTTCAGATCATTATGGAAATCATGTTGACCATGTGTAATAATGTGTCAGCTTTTAAACTAGAATATATATATATATATATATATATATATATATATATATATATAAATGTTAGAGATTTACATGAAGTTTACATCTACACTTACCTACATATATATATATTTATGTATTTTACCCTTTGTTAAATGACATCAATTCTAGAGATATCTTTTCAATTTCAAAAATTCTCATCTGTCATGCACCACTCAAAGAAGGAAAATAAAAACTGTTCCCAATGAACTCAAAGCTGTTACGTGTGGAACGGGAATGTTCATAATATTCAGAATAAAATATTTTTCTTTACCCTGAGTCCATAGAATTTCTAGTGGTTCTTTAATGAGTTTTCGTAGGTTTGCGAAAAAAATCAACATTCAAATCCACTACATTATGTATGAATTACATATATATATATATATATATATATATATATATATATATTATATAAACACATATTCAAAATATGAAAATTATAAATATCATTCTTGCATACTAAAGTAAACCAGTAAACTGTGATGAGATGCCTTTATATTGACGGTTAAGTAACAATTGATATCGTCGCCTGAGTTTGACTTCTACATTGTTACGAAATCATTAATTTTTGCATGAAAAAGGTGATTTTTCGAATGAAAAGTCATTATCATTATATTATCCTTATTAGTGTCATCATTGTTATTTAATATAGTGATTATTATTTTTTATTTTCATATTTAATTATTATAATAAAGAAATTATAGTAAAGTAAAATAACAATATATAAAATAAAGTAGCGCTTATTAAGCATGCTGTTCAGAATTCATATTATTGTCGGCAAGTATGCCCGATACATTTAATTAGCGGTTTTAATATGACATGTAAAATGTACTATTACAGTGATTTAAATCTTATTTACCTACATATGTGATTTGTGTTCTCAGTCTATGTAGCTATCAATACCAGTATATGATAACGTGTTCGTGTTCATGTTTGTGTGCACACACATATTCATTTTCTCATTCATTTAACAGTAAAAAATCTAAACTTTTTATTTCCCTTGGTCATCTTACTAAAGGAACAGAGTAATCTAATTATCTTTGTATTGCAAGTTTCGTTTATAAAACATGCAAATAGCCCTAACTCCCTGTCTAGAACTACATAAACTGAATGTATTTCAGCCTTCAGTTCATTCATGATTCTAAGGGTTTATATATAAAAAAGAAAAACAAATATCTATATATATATGTATACACACACATATATATGTATATATGTGTGTGTACACACACGCATACATATATGTATATATATACATTTATATGCCTGTATACCTATATATGCATTTAAATAGATATACATATATATATATATATATATATATATATATATATATATATATATATATGTATATACATATCTATACATGTATATGTATAAATACATAGTTATGTATACACAGATATATATGTATATATATACATATACATATATATACATATATGTAGATTTATATGTTTATATAGAAACACATAGATATATACATATAGATATATACATGTGTGTATATGTTTATATATGTATGTAAATATATACGAGTAAATACATAAGTATATATATATACATATATTTACATATATAAGTAAATGCACACACACACACATATATACATAAATATAAGTAAATACACAAACAATATACATGAATATAAATATATATATATATACACATATATAAACAAACAAATAGATATGTATACATACATATATATACATATATATGTATGTATATACATGTATATGTATGTATACACACATACATACATACATATATATATGTATATATATATATATATATATATATATATATATATATATGTATATGTGTGTGTGTTAGTGAGCGGTTGTATGTTGTATATATATATATATATATATATATATATATATATATATATATATATATATATATATATATATATATATATATATATATATATATATATATATGAGTGTGTATGTTTGCGTGTGTGCATAGGGAGAGATAGATAGATAGATAGACAGAGAGAGAAAGAGTGTGTGAGTGAGAGAAAAAGACAAACAGACAGAAAACCTTACACGCATATACGGATACACTCATACCGACATATATGAAGACAAACAGGGAAAGAGGGAGAGAAAGGGAGAGAGATATGAGAACGTGAGAGAGGAGGAGGAAGAGGAGAACATTACGTAGATGGCGTATGGTTTCAAACTTGCAATATCTTTGTAAACATGAGTGAAAATATGAAGCTAACGACCGGAATCTTTGATCTATTACAGGTAGCTGCGTTGGTGTGTTTGGCAGCGGCGTTGGTTGCACACGCCGATCCTGAACCACACTACTACCATACTCCTTACTATTACTATCCTCACTACTATTACCGTCATCATCACCATGTCAAGCCACTGAAGGGCGATGGAGTGGCCAAACATCCAGGCGGAGGCACTTCTTTCGTGGCTCCTCGGGTTCACGGCCTCACAAAACGCTCAGCTGACCCCACCCCGGAAGCTGACCCTGAACCTTCAGCTGATCCTGACCCCTCCAAGAGCTATAGTTATCAGGTAGTCAACCATGGTCATCCCCACTATGGCTATCACCACGGCTATCGCTACCCTTATTATGGCTACCGTTATAGCCACCATTATGGCTACCCTTACAGATACCACAGCCACCACAAGAGATCAGCCGAACCTGAACCCGAACCCGAGGCTCATAACAGCTATCACGGATACCCTCGCTACTACAGTGGATACTATCGCGGCTACCCTGGCTACTATCCTTACTACGCTGGCTACCGCTACCACTACAGGGGATAAGCCCCAGATCAGCATGGATAACGGCAAGCCTTGTGGTGACAGTCCTTTACCAGTCGTGTCTGATAGTCCGGTTTGCTCACGCCGGTTTTTCAGGCAGACAGTACGGTGATCATTCTTTGAAGGCTACACAAAACGGAGGGATTATAATTTGGAAAATTGGCATAGGAGATCATGAGTATAAAGATTAAAGGTAGAATCAACAATGACGATTTTCTTTATATTCCTACAAGTTTTTTATTTTTTATGGAAAATGGATTCAAACCCGTACAATGGATTTTTAACTTTCGAACTGAAATATACCGTTACGGACATGTCTTGATTCTCTTCAAGGTTCTGAAAGTTAATAACATAATCGAGCTAAAGTGTTTGCGATGTGCATGAAGCATATATCTACACTGTACGAGCAATTGTATTTTTCCCATATTTCCCAATGTCATATGGAGCACTCCCTTAGAGAGCTGGTGTGCATCATCTTCCTTACTTAAAATAAACAACTGATGCGAGTACCACCTGGCCACCCACGTCGTACATCAAAATACAGGGTAGAGGTAGCGGCCAAAATAGGGAGAGCGGGGGAGTCCAGGTGCTTAGGTTTGGCTTATTTTTTTTATTTTTTATAAAGTCACTTGCTTATATCAGGAAAAGTTTATCTTAAGGTTATCAGAGGACATTATTTCTAGCACGGTATTAAATAGCTAACCAGGGAAATCACAACGCACAATAAGGTGTTTGCATGTTTATTTTCGTCACAGAAAACTAATGTACAAATTAGCCATTCTTACGCCAGTCAACTAAGGCTCAAACAGGCACATCTGCGACCCCAACGTAAAGTAAATGAAATATATACTGATTCAATGCAAACAATTCAATGAACAGCGGGAGTTCCGAGCTGAAAGGCACGAACAAGTACCCCGGGGTATCTGCACCCTCTAGTCATTGGTTGATGCTTGGCTAGCATGGAACTTTGCGAGTGGTTGCTTTGTCACGGTTTATGACGTGACCAGCGTACAGTTTATACCACAGTTGCGGATATCAACGGATGCATAAAGATCATGCATGGAAATAGTGCAATAACAATTTGTACGATTCAGAAATTGTAAAATCCTGAAGCCTTGCACTGCCCAATTTCCCGCCAGCGCTCATCATACCACGGGGCAAAAAGGTAGAGGGGTGGGGGTCCCATGGTAAGGGCAAGAGAGAGAGAGAGGGGGGAGGGTTATAGTTCCACTACACCATTCTTTACTAAATTAGACTGATATGAGAGAGAAACTTTTCGGTCCCTAAAACTCAGACCAATCACATGACACGGAGAGTCATTTTCTTTATTTCAATAGCTTTAGAGTTAAGAATTCATGAGGTGAGAAGATAAAGATCAAGTTCCTCAATCCCCTTCGGCCTTCCGCTCCTCTTCCACTAAAATGTTTTGTGACGTCTCCTCTGATCCTCATGAAGCAGCAGAAATGGTGTCTTAATTCTGGCTTACTTGTGTAAAGAAAGTGTCAATCTCAGATTGAGTACGTACTATAATCAGTTATATATCATGCCATATAAGAAATATTATATGGGGACAGTCAAACTGTACTTTATAGACTCTACCTTGGCTCTAGAAAATTTTGAATCTTGAAATATCCTACAGCAAATCTTTAAACTCTTCAATATGCATTTTCTTCTATGCAATCTCAACCATTTTCCTAAGAGGTATTTCAAATGTGGATTTGGTATTATTTATCAGGTCTACAGGAAAGACAAAAAGAGAGAATGTTGCTGGCTATTAAAAGTCTACAATGGTATATTTTACAACAAAGATTTGGACACAAAGCCATCACATTTACCCAAGTTGCAAAATCTTATTACACTCTATGAAATATGTCTCATATAGATTTCCCAAACCTATTATTGAAGACGCCCCTGTATCATATCATGTAAAATGATATAATGAAAAATTAAGGAAGCATAAAAAACAAGGGAAGAAAAGAGAACCTGATAATTATTATCACTTTGTCTAGAAAAATGTCTCCAGACCGTCTGGGGCCTCCTTCCGACCCTCAGTGGAACCTTTGGAACCATTGTACAGGGAACATCACATGTAGAGCACATACTTTATTATAAACACTGGTTGTGGCCACAAACACAAGGCGAACCGCCTTGTGTTTGTGGCTATCATCAAGGTGTGAAGACCTTGATGATAGCTCTTTACATAAAGAGAAATAATGTCTATTATCATTATTGTTATTTTCATTATTATATTATCATTATTATCACCATTATTGTTATTTTCATTATAGTGATTATCGCTTCTATTCTTATATGATTAATATCATTGAAATTTACTAGTAAAAAAAATACATGTAAATCATACTGCACATAATGTTTTTAAAAATCTTCATTTAACTACATATTTATAATTTTGGCTCTGTCCTTGTGTAGCTATATATACATATATATAAAATATT
>BOPN01007928.1:5000-15648 GCA_017312705.2 Penaeus japonicus | reverse complement strand
CTGTACCATATATATGAAGTCCATGAAAAGTGGAATACAATCTGCTATCAAAAGTTATAACAACCAACACATCTACCAATCAACCAACTATCCTTAAAATCTCCTGAACATATCCTCCCTTAAATCAGCTGGAGAAAAAGAAAAGAAAAAAGAAAACGAAACCTAACATCCTTTCCCTGATAAATGTCTGTCAGGCGGGTTAACAAGGCAGGGCTACTCGGCATATCCCTTATACTCCCTTATTCGGCAAAAGACCAACCACAATTCGGCGACAAACACAATCTGTAACGGTTGAGAGTCGCGGGGGGAGGGGGAGGGGGGGGAGTCAAAGGTGTCGCCAAAGGTACCCAAGATTGTATCTAAATAAAATGAAGTTAAAAAATAGACACTACTACTACTACTTATAATCATAATAATAATAATGACAATACAATAACGATAATAAATATAAATAAACAAAAAACAAGAGATAATTAAAATAGGTCACGTACCAACAACGGTGCAAGGGGAGGGGTGGAAGGGTCAAAGAAGTCGCCGCTAAAGATACCCGAGATTGTTAAAATAAAAATAATAAATTAAATGAATAATAATAATATCAATAACTAAAACCAAAATATAAATAATAAATAAAAGATGATCAAAACGTGGACACGTAGCAACAACGGTGCCACTTAGGACGGACTCTCCCAGCGACAGAGGGCGAGGGATCTTGCTGGTATGCGGTAGAATGCCTGGGACTAGGATTCGCCCCCTTTTTTCCCCTCGGCTTCTGGACTCTCAGGATAACCTTGCAAGGCTAAACACGTGCCTCTTTCTTTTGTTCGACTGACTCAGAAGGGATACTGCGTTTGTTTTTTTGTTTTTATGTACGTTTACACAAGCGTCAACAATAATAATGATAAGGGTTATAATAGTAATAGCAATAGTAATAATAATAATGATAATAATGATGATGATGTTGATAATAATAATAATAATAATAATAATAATAATAATAATAATAATAGTAATAATAATAATAACAATAATAACAATAAAATGATGATGTGATAATGATGATGAAGATGATGTTGATGATGATGATGATAACGATAATAATAAAAACAATAGTAACAATAACAAAATAACAGTAATAATAATAAGAAGCAATAATAATAAAAATAGATATAACAGAAATATCAGTAAATGGCCATAATAAAACTGTTTCGTTGTATGGTTTTCATGTGTATATAATTTTGAAATTAATCATCAGCAGTATATCAGTCCATATATACACATATATGTATATATAGGTATATCTATGTGTGCATCTTCTCAAATTATGTGTATGCATAAAAACTATATATAAACTATATCATAGCAAAAGCTGCACGTATGCGCAATAACCGGTATTAGCCAGTCTTCAATCCGCGATTGACCTGCCAAGGGTCGGGTTATTTCCTGAATGGAAAGTAATCATTTAATTAACTGTCTAACGATGTTAAGGCCAATAGAACCGAGCTCGCTCTCATGACATTCTCATAAGTCGCTTTATATTGCAATAATAGGAGAAGGGGGATTGCAATTTCAAGAATTTTCTGTTGTGTCTTTAAAGTGAGAGAATCTCAGTTGAGAAATGTTGTAAGCGTAATTTCTTATGTGATATTCTAACCTTTTTTTCTATCACATTTTTTTTCTAAAATCACTGTAATTAAATCTTGTATACATCTGAGAAGGGCCATGCCGTCATTTATGTTGTTATTTGGATAATTAAGCATAACAGTATGTGCCAATATTCTTACAATATGAAATGGTTAGTATATAATATTCGTATTCTCTTCTTTTAATTCCAATGCAATTCTAATAATTTGATGTTTCGTTAGAATTCGTCGCAAACTGAATCAAGTCTTACATTTTAGTCACCCTCTTCACTTCCAAAGAAAACGAGGCAAAGTGTGGTTTCTCCGTTTTCTCTTACTTTTCATCGGTAACGAATCTAAATTGAGAAATCTGATAACATGTACAAACGTACATAAATACATACATACATATATACATATTAACATATATATATGTATATGTATATATATATATATATATATATTTTATATACATATACACGCACATAAGCATTACATATACAGAAACAGACAGACAAACATAACACCGAAGCAGTTACAGATATAGACACATACGTAGACACAGACGCAAAGAACATTAATTATTTCAAAGAGCATCTCAGAATACCTGGCCGCAACCTAAAAATATCTAGCCACAAGGGAAACACCGAAAGAGAAATGCGGAAAACCTCGCGATTCCTTACGTTCTCTTTCCCGCCTTGAAAAGCCATAGGAGCACCAGTGTTGGCTCAAGCTTTTCCCTCAATTCGCCTTTATTCCGAGCCCTCTCCGCTGCCTCTCCCGGTGCCAGGTCGAAAAATCACGAACGTTACTGTGCATTATGGGTCCCTTTACGGTCTGGGTGAGATCTCGTGCGTGTGCGTGTGTGTGCGTGTGCGTGTGCGTGTGCGTGTGCGTGTGCGTGTGCGTGTGCGTGTGCGTGTGTGTGTGTGTGTGTGTGTGTGTGTGTGTGTGTGTGTGTGTGTGTGTGTGTGTGTGTGTGTGTGTGTGTGCGCGCGTGCGCGTTTTATGCTTATGTTTGCGTGTGTTTGAGTTTGCGTGTGTGTGCGTTTGCGTGTGTGTGCGTATCTTATGTGTAGCGCCAATTGATTACAATCGCAATCTCCCTTCATTATCAAATGAGCATAGCCTATTAAAGCTGGGTAATGAGTTTATGTTAATAAAACACGATACAAAGCCTTTTTTCTACAGATTTAATGACATATTTGTAATAATAAGTCCTGACCTCAACTGTCTATTTGCTGGCACGTGTTAAACATTCGCTCTAGCCTATCTGTATTTACTTCACATTACCATATACGATTACCACATAACCTTCTGTTAGGAGCGGACACTGCTATTTTCCTATGTGCACTTCCTTTCCTACTTTTCCCTCTTCCCAACCTAGACATTACGCAAACGTGTGACTCATGGCACAGAGAGATTTTATCACAATTTCTTGGAAGTTTATACAGGAACATACGCTACTGATGTGTGAAATTATGAGACAAAGAGAAAGAGAGAGAGAGAGAGAGAGAGAGAGAGAGAGAGAGAGAGAGAGAGAGAGAGAGAGAGAGAGAGAGAGAGAGAGAGAGAGAGAGAGAGAGAGAGAGAGAGAGAGAAAGAGAGAGAGAGAGAGAGAGAGAGAGAGAGAGAGAGAGAGAGAGAGAGAGAGAGAGAGAGAGAGAGAGAGAGAGAGAGAGAGAGAGAGAGAGAGAGAGAGAGAGAAAGATAAAGAGAGAGAGAGAGAGAGAGAGAGAGAGAGAGAAAGAGAGAGAGAGAGAGAGAGAGAGAGAGAGAGAGAGAGAGAGAGAGAGAGAGAGAGAGAGAGAGAGAGAGAGAGAGAGAGAGAGAGAGAGAGAGAGAGAGAGAGAGAGAGAGAGAGAGAGGGGGGGAGGGAGAGAGAAGAGAGAGAGAGGGAGAAAGAGAGAGAGAGAGAGAGAGAGAGAGAGAGAGAGAGAGAGAGAGAGAGAGAGAGAGAGAGAGAGAGAGAGAGAGAGAGAGAGAGAGAGAGAGAGGAGAGAGAGAGAGAGAGAGAGAGAGAGAGAGAGAGAGAGAGAGGAGAGAGAGAGAGAGAGAGAGAGAGAGAGAGAGAGAGAGAGAGAGAGAGAGAGAGAGAGAGAGAGAGAGAGAGAGAGATTATTATTATTACGATTACTATTATTATTATTATCATTATCATTATATTTATCATCGTCATCATTAACATATTGGTGTTTCGTCAGCTTTAGTTTGGAACAATAGTTTTTTTTGTGTATCTGTGTGTGTGTGTGAGAGAGAGAGAGAGAGAGAGAGAGAGAGAGGGAGAGAGGATAGATAAATAGATAGATAGAGAGAGAGGGAAAGAGAGAGAAATATAAATAGATAGATAGATAGATAGAGAGAGAGGGAAAGAGAGAGAAAGATAAATAGAAAGATAGATAGATAGAAGTAAACGAAGCAAGAGGAAAACTACAAACAAAGTAAGAGAAAATACACCGACGGAGAGAAAGACAGAGAGAAAAACACAATAAAAAACGAGAGACCCAAAGAGAAATCATCTATTCTACAGCGCACGGGAAGCCATCCGACCTTCTGTGCATTATTATTCAGCCATCGGGCAGCGTGCCATGAATTCTGAAACAAACTGGGTCGCAATTTTCCCTCCCAAACGTAATTACAACGTCAATACTCAGTGACGCGCTTCATCAAAAGACCACAATGTATTCCCTTCTCATTTCATCTATTCTATTTTGTCCAATTGATAAACCGCAAAGCACCGCCAGCGCTGTCCGAAAACGGTCTAGGGAAAGAGCCATTAGGCCCTCGATTAAGGACCAAGCACGCGTTAAGGCACTCGAACCCCGTGGTATAACGAGGCCCTCTCTGCTACCCCCCCCCCCCCCAATCCTTCGACGTAAGGCCCACAGGCGTCACTATTACACACTTGTGACAGACTCATTAGCATTTGACCTATTCCCAATCCATGGCAATGGCAGAAACACCTGCATACTCTGGCACTGGCTGACTCACACTCACACCCTCCACCAACACACGCGAACACACTCATCGCATCCCCTTCTTTCCCCCATCTCACCTCTACCTCCCGATTCGATTTCCCTCTCCCACCCTTCCCCTTTATGCTTTCCCCTCTACACTCCCCTTCCTCTCTTCCTCTATCTTTCCCTCCCTCCCTTCCACATACCCTTACCCCTTTCCACCGTCTACTTCCCTCTTCCCCTAGCGTCCAATTTTGCCTATAGCCTGTCGAACAGTGAGATTACTATGCATATCTTTATTGCAAGCGTCATGGTATTTAAACTCCAGAAATGTAAAAAAAAAAAGTTGAAATATTTCCACACACTGTGCCTCCTACATAAAAAGCATTTAGAACCATCCAGCTGAAATTAAAGGATCACTCCACATCACTAAGACCCAGTGGGCGTGGGAAATTATTGTTCACGTGATACGAAATGTAACTAGGACTAGAAATTACACAATTATAATCCGGAGCATTAAACGCGAGAGCATCGGCGACCCGGGTTTCCATAAAGTGCTCTAACTCGCATTACAGCCGTGCAGCCCACATCCAAGTATACGATTTTCGACCAACGTGAGGCAAGAACCTCCGTCGGTCCTATGTACGAGGAACACCTGCGAATCACACCTGTGCTATGACTCCACTCTGTCTCTCCCTCCTCGCCGTGGCACTCATCATCACATCAACATAACATAACACCAAAGGCCATAATTTCTCTAAAACCGCACACCATACATCAATAGCATCACTTCCCCAATTGCAATCCAGCCATGCAATCATCACCACATCGCGAGAGCAAGTGGTCAGTTCGCGTGGAAAAACGACTTCTTCCATTAAGCATCATTACTTTCCAACCCTTTCCTTATCAATAATCACTATCGTTGTAGCAAATGAAAACGTCAAATCTAACCTTCTATTCCACTTTGAAACCTGTGGCAAAGTATATGAGGCTCCTTTTTCTGTATCATGTTCGAAGAGACAATAAAGTCGCTTTATGCAACACTCACCATAATTTGCACGATCACCATCCTTATCTTTACCAGGAAGGATTTGCTACGTGCTGACCCTATTCCATGCCGACAGCGTGTCCTTACCTTAATATGACACTTATCTAATACTGACATTGTAAAAAAAAAAAATACGTAGCTAGATTACTTAGATAGAGAATGATAGATAAACAGATAGACAGAAAGAACTCTCTCTCTCTTCCCTTCCCCCTGTAGCCAGATCACCCAGCAACCAAGGATAAAAAAAAAGATGGACACGACGACCTTCAGACCTTCAGCTTCGTAGTCATTACCTTGAAGAATTACAACTGACGCCACGGCCACGTTACTCACCACATCCCCCCCCCCCTTTCCCCTCTGTCAATCTTCCTAGTCCTCTCCCTACTCCCGATAATCCCATATCCCCCCCCATCCCAGGCCTCCCCACCCCCCTAAAACTACATATCCCCTCACCCTAGTACTCGCTCTCCCTCCCCTTAAAATCCCCATATCCCCTTTCTTCCTCCCGCTTAAAATCACACATCTCGCCCCATTCTAGTCCTCCCTTCCCCCTTAAAATCACACATCTCCCTCCTTCCTAGTCCTCCACTCCCCCTTAAAATCCCACACCCCCTCCCCCTTCTATGCACCCCGTCAACATGTGATACCTAGTCTGTTGATCTATGACGCGGCCGTGTTACTGGGTCATTGTCAGTGTGCCACCTCGAAACTACGCGAAATATATGGAGCAACAGGTTTTCTTCTAGTCCGAGGTCTTTGGGGTGGCAATTCGCTCGGCGGAACAGCCAGTTTACGACACCAACGGAGGACCTAATCTCAGCGGAGCCTGCATGTCATTTCCAAGAAACGAAAATACGCTGGGTCATAAATAACTTTCAAGTTTATTAAGTAATAAAAATATGTAATTTTTCAAGAAACAGAAATACCGTAAGTAAGGAATGATATTCAAGTATATCATTAATATGTAATGTGTATATTCATTATTCTCCTAATCATCATTTCTCTAATCAAGACAGTTACGAAACTGCGTGTAACATATGATCGTCAAGCATATCATGTTACATCCTTCCCTGCATCGCTATAATATTTCTTAATCATTAGTGTTATATCACAGTGTGTGTAACGAATGATTGTCTAATTACCGATATATACTCTTACCATCATCACTACCATTACTCATGTTATCATCAATATATTTCCCTAATCATCAATTACAGGGGTGAGGGAATGTGGGATTTTAAGGGGGAGGAGAGGACTAGGAAAGGGGGGAGATGTGGGCTTTTAAGGGGGAAGTACATTAAATTCCACCCAATCACACGAGACACAAACCGGAAATGAAACGACCCGAACGAAACGACACCGGGACCGAACCCCGCCGAAGATACCCTCCTGCTTTATCCCTTCATCGCCCCTTCATCGCCGCCATTATCGTCCCAGGCCCTACTGAAACACCCCAGCAATCACACCGCAATCTCAGCTACTATCGCGGTTTCACTATCGACAACTATGCTGAAGCCACCGACGACATTGAAACTACGCTACAGTTAAGAATAAAGATATGGTTACGGATAAGAATAGTTGTCGAATTCTGCCATGGAAAGATAGGCCAGTATGGTGTTCCTCTTTTTCTGCCAAACTAGTGACTAGTGGCTCACTATGAGTAATATCTCGAACTCATTGTTTTCAAAAGTTTTTTAACAACACTCAGTGTGCCAAACCGATAACGATGTTCTCATTGCACACTCGATGAGGCAATCTGTATAATGTCGAATAATTACACCTCTAAACAACTTTAATAAAGCACTGCAATCACCATTTTCCAATTTCCTCTCCAAAAATTATTTTGTGCTTTGCTCAGCAAACTGAAAATAATGAAAGCGCAGAGAGAGAATCGCTTAACAAAATTTGCATAAGAAATCGTTTCGGTTGAAATTATATAACGGACCCTGGAAGTAAACAGAATACGCATGAAACTTGTAATTTTTTGGTTTTATGCTTTTTTATTTTTTATTTTATTTACTTTTTAAGCCTGTGTTTTCTTTCGCAATTTTATCAATACTCCTCCCTTTACTTTCTTTGATCTCTTTTCCTTCTCTCATATTCCACGTTCTTTGACATATTTTCTACCTTTCTGATTTTTACTTCTTTTCCCCCTCCTGCATCATCTTTTCTTCTTCGTCCATTGTTCTTATTTACCCATGGCCTGATTTACGGAACACATCATGTTAACAATAAAACACATGCGGACTTTGTATTGACTGACTAACCATCTCCTCTCGACATACACAAACCAACATAAAAAAAATAACATTAAAATCAAACCAACATCAACTTCAATCCAAAACGCCAGGCCCAGTAGAAGTCCACCTCGAATCCAACGCAGCGACCTCTCCCAAACAAGGTCAAAAGGTCGTCCGTCCGGCAGTAACCGACCGGGCGAGCAGATGGAAAACCCGGCACCCTATTCCAGGCAGCGGCTCCAGGTCTGAGGCAACAGTCTGGGGGAAACTTCTTCTCGAGGTCTATTCATCATATCAACCGAGGCCGTGCGCAGACGACACCCGTGCCTCGATCGCGCCAGATTGGTGGCACTTCGGTGACTCTGGCGGCGCGGCGGTGCCTGTTCGGCTCGATAAGACATTCAAAATAAATAAAAGAAGGAAAAGAAAGAAAAAGAGGTCATTGACACCTACCTTTTATGAATGCCGTTGATGTAACTGCTGTGATAACCCGAATGGTCTCTGCGGGTTGAAATAAAAATAAGGGGTCAGTTAAAAGGGCATGGCGAGGGGGATTATCAAAATAATAAAAAAAAGGGGGGATGGGGATGAGGTTGAGGAGAGAGAAGGATAAATAGGAATGGAAAGGTTAGATGGGGTAAGGTGAGGAGGGGGGAGGGAAGGGGAAGAGGAGGGGTAAAAGAGGGAGAGGGAGGGAGTAAGGGAGAGAGGGAGGGGGAAGGAGGGAGAAAGGGAGAGAGGGAGGAGAGAGAGAGAGAGAGAGAGAGAGAGAGAGAGAGAGAGAGAGAGAGAGAGAGAGAGAGAGAGAGAGAGAGAGAGAGAGAGAGAGAGAGAGAGGGGAGAGAGAGAGAGAGAGAGAGAGAGAGAGAGAGAGAGAGAGAGAGAGAGAGAGAGAGAGAGAGAGAGAGAGAGAGGAGGGGGGGGGGGAGTTGGGAGAGAGAAAAGAGGAGAAAGGAAATAAAAGAGAGGAGTGCAAAAACACGGTAAATATAAAACATACAGAAAAACTGTAATGGTCAAAGAAAAAAAGTAGCAAGGAAGGGAGGGAGAAAAAGAGCAAGTTCCTGCAGCGTGTGAGCGCCGCTGCCCTGGGCGAAGTGCTATGATAGCAGTTACTACAATGGCTAGCTGGTTGGCTGCTACTGGCGGCGGGGCCCGGCTGACTCCAGCTGCCACTATTGATTTTGGCGCCGTGATCCTCTATGGCAGAGCCTCCCGCTCCGGGCAGCGCCACGGGCACCTTCCTCGGCCCTGCTTGCTGCCCGCCTCCGTCTCTGCCTCCTCTCGCTTGTCAGCCTCATTCTCTTTCCCTTTCGAGGAGAGAATCCTCCTTCCGCCTGCAGTCCATCCTCTACACGCCTCTCCATCCCGCTCAAACTCTTTACCTCCCGTTCAATCGGTCATTCTATCCTTCTCCGTCGTCTTTTCTTGTTCTATCTCTTATCCTTCTTATTCCTGCAGACATCACTGAATCTTCCAATCCACCTTGCTCCTTTCCTCCTGTTCCTCTCTGCCTGTTGCAAGCCCCTCCGCGACGTCCCTTCCTGGCCTGCCGGACGCCTAACTACGTTTCCTTCTCTGCCGTATGTCTGTCCTCAATGCCATTTGTATCTCTCTATTTTATCTCTTCCTCCTTCTACAAACATTTTTGGCTTCTTTTACATCCTTTTTTTTCTCACTGTCCTA
This sequence comes from Penaeus japonicus, assembly GCA_017312705.2. NCBI lineage: Eukaryota > Metazoa > Arthropoda > Malacostraca > Decapoda > Penaeidae > Penaeus > Penaeus japonicus. Next base: position 6,098 of record BOPN01007928.1, on the reverse strand, counting down.
TTCTTTATCATTCTTTTGACTCTCCTTTTCCTTATGTGTTATTTTTCCTCTTTTTATTTTCTGTTTTTTATCCTTACAAAAAAATACTCCTTACAACTGTTCCTTCTTTTCTTATTTCAGGATCTTCGATTTCTCCTCCTCCTCCCTCTCCTCTTCGTTCCATGACGAGGGCTGTCCGTTCGGAATGTCTTAAGATTTCCCGTTATAGATCCTGCGAAGTCTCCTTTTCTTCGCGCGTTACCGGTACTTGCTCATCGGCGCGAGTGCCTCTCGACCTCGTCTGACACGCGTTACGAAAGAGCTCCCCTCGTTGAGCTCCGACTTCCGTTTTTTATCATATCGCGAAATCTTCTTTCATTCTTATCTTTCGTTTTCTCCTTGCGGCATTCATATCGTTTTTACTTACCCTACATTTCTCTCCGTCGTCCTATCCTTTTTGACTTCCTCTTTTCCCTCTTTTCCTTCTGCAACATTTCGTCTTCGCAGCAGCCTTTTCTTCCCTTTTTTCTCCCTCCTTTATCCCTCGCCGCCTCTCCTCCCCGGATGCTACGAGGATTATCTCAAGCACTCTGCAGCCTCTAAAATGGCTCTGCAGATTGCCCATCCCCGCCCGCCGCAGTCACTCAAGTTTCCTCAACCGCAGAGCCAGATACGACCCCTTGCAACTCCCGACGACCCACGCACCCCCTCCCCCCCCCACCCCCTCCAGCTGCATCACTCCCCTCGCCCCCTAATCGCGCTCCTTGATTCTCTCCCGCCCCAAAAGTTTTCCGGGAGAGCCGTTTCCTTCATGACGCTTCTGATGGATTACGGCTTCTCTCAGGGCACGTTGTTAAACACGGACATTTTTCTCTCGCACGACCCGCGTCTCTGGAGGAAGAAGGGTCGTCCCTCACACTCTGGAGACCGATTTTGTCATGACTATCTCCCATGAACAGCACCGAGCCTCCCCCCCCCCCCTCCATATTCCCCCTTCCCCTTGGACAACAGCCAGCACTTCCCCCTCCCCAGAGTTTCCTCCTGCGCGACCCTGCAAGAAGGTGCTTGCGTAGAGGCACCCGCACGACCTCCTCACCAGATTAACTCTCTAATATCCGG
>BOPN01007927.1:5000-12500 GCA_017312705.2 Penaeus japonicus | reverse complement strand
AGGTCATCGATGAGAAGTCCAGGTTCGTAAGGTGTTGTTTCGGGTAAGGGGTGTTGGGGTATTTTGGCAACGGGGGTATTAAAATAGTGTCCAAGAAATTACCTCTAGTTTTTGTATGTTTAATTTTTTTTTTTACATTTTTAAACTTAAATCTTTGTTAAATGAGAAATTGAATTTTGAAGCAGTAATATAACTACACTGTACTGTGAATGAGCAAAAGAGAACGTTATTTATCAATTCAATTACGTATGTCTAATATTCACTCCTTTTGAAAAGGAACACTGTCATATGATTGTGGTCATTTATCAAGTTGATTGGTTATGTCTAACATCTACCTGTTTGAAAAATAAAGCCATCAGATAATTGTGGAATGAATTCCACAGTGACTGTATATTGCAAATGCAGAATAAGCTAGATATCTTTTTTTTTCACTCAGAAAGATGGAATAATGCTATATGCTGTATCAGTAATAGGTAAATTGTACTGCACTGAATACATTCATTCAGACCATGTTTTTCATTTGCAGGTGTGCTGAAACAGAGGATGATAATGACTTCAACGTCTGGGGACTTGTCAATGCTCTGGTGCCAACTGGTGCTGAGGTCCCTGTCCAGACTCTACCCCATGGCATCAGTGAGCAGCAATTGGGTCTTGAGGCATTCAACTATGTGGACCGAGGTTCAGAGTCCAAGTTCAGGGGTGAACTGGTTAGCTATGACATTGGAAGGATCTTAGTAAGTCTTTATATTTTTGTAAGGGTTATGTTTTTGCCAGTTCTTATATGGGAGTGTTTATATTATAGATGTATGATTTGCTATGTCTACATCGAACCATTTAATAACTGATTACAAATTTAATTTTTGTTTTTAATTTTGCAATGGTGGGATCTGAAACACAAAGTCATTAACTTTAAAAAATAGTCTGATTAATCTGTTCTTCTCTCCTTTTCAGTTCGACCCAGTGGAAAACACGACCCAAGTGCAAGTGAATGTAGAGTACGGTTTCAACCTCTGCCTGAGATCTCCTGATGAGAAAACAGACCCCAGGGTGTGCCCACGTGACAACCGCCGTGACCACTATGTGTGCGCAGTAACTGTTGTTCACAATCCTAACCAGATTGCTAGTCTTGATGTTGTTCCTGTTGTTGAGGATGACGATGACATCAAGTGTGAGAGAAGGGTAAGGGCTTCAGGTGTACTAAGATTTTGTCTATTTTTTTGATAACTGTGAATACAAAAGATAAACAAACTTGATTTTTTTTGGATGCTATGGAATTCTGTTAACCTTTCAGCGAAGTGTCGATGAAGAGCTGGTAGTGCCTGTACGTGCTCCATGCCTGGGTTGTCCTCAGGCTGCCCCTCTCAATGACCCAACCATTTTGGAGATTGCTGACTTTGCTTTGAAGGAATATGACAGATCCTCAAATGAAGATGACTTGCACATGATCCTTAGACTTGTCAAGGCACAGACTCAGGTATGAAGAGGTTAATCATTGTAGATTTTAGAGTATGTATCTTATACTGGATACATAAAGAGCGATTCAGGTATATTGTTTTATCTTTTTAGTTTTTTCTCTTATTAAATTTTGCATTCATTCCTTTAATAGTTTTCAGTATGAACTTGCTCCATCTTTTAAATACCTCTCTCTCTTTTGTAAAATGTCATTGATATTTATCCCTCCAAATCAACTCCAGGTTGTAGCTGGTGTGAAGTACTATCTGACCATTGAGCTTGCTGAGACACACTGCAAGAAACAGCTGACTGGTGTGGATGTGAACCGTACTTTCTGTCCTCAAGATATAACTGAAGAGACAGAGATTTGTGATCTCCATGTGGTAGATCAACCATGGGTTCCCTCACGTGATCTTGTTGCCTCACAGTAAGTGCTTGAGATTATGAGGCAGTTTTCTGAAACACAAATACATTTATGTCCATGACATTTATGAATATCACACCATACATGACACTGTAGGTTGAAAGTGGAATTAAGAAGATAAAGGAAGATATGTTTTTCTTTATATTCTTTTGCATAGTATAAATGTCAACCCACTATGAATGTTTTACCCTTAGGTGTTATGATAAGGATGACTACCCAACCTCCACTCAAGATGAGTTCATCGTTCCTGTGGCCCTGGGAACAGGTCTTGGTGCATCACCCTCTGCAGGCACCACTTTCAGAACAAGTCCTCCAGTACTGAGTGGTCAGAAACCCCTGGAAATCAATCCCCAGACACTTGAGATTGCCAGACTTGTTGTGTCAGAGTACAACAGACGGGAAGATGATGATGAATATTACAAATTTGTCAAGCTCCATGAGGCATCTTCACAGGTTAGTGTGCTGCTTACTCTGTTGATGTAAAGAAATTTTTAATCTTGATAATTCATTTTCCACTTTTTCCAGTATTATTATTATGGGTATTTAAAAAAGTTACCATTATAGTTACAAATTACTGTTACCTTTTAGATAAATGAAACATGCCATAATTTTCAGAATGTGGGAGGCACTATGTATCGTGTGGTAGTTGAGTTGGCTGAGACCAACTGCCACAAGCTGGACCCAACTCTGGGCAATGGAGAACACTGTATCATTAATCCCTCAGAAGACCATGAGGTAAGATGTTTGAGTTTACTGAAGAGAAGTTAGTAGGATTTTATTTTGTTTTGTTGTGCAAGTGTGCAGAGTTAAATTCTGATACCATGAAAGAATTTACCAGTGCACTGAAATTTACAAAGACAACATAGATAACATTAAAACTTTATGCTGATGATTGGTTTTTATTTTCAGGTATGCAAAGCTGAAGTGCTTGTCCAACCAGGTGCCCCAACACCTGGCAATCAGAGGCTGGTTTCCTTTACCTGTGATGATTTGGATGACTATTTGAGGGAGGTATGTTGAGGCAAATGTACCATGCACATGTATGTTTCTTTTTGTGTTTGCATAAGAACACATGTATTTTGAACTGGGATCCCTATTGGCACATCCAATAATCTTGTTTTTACCTAAGACTTCAGTACTTCACCTTTCTCCTTGCTTATTAGCTCTGTTTGGAGTAGCTAAACTTATATGGATAGTCATTAGTTGATGATTACTATACTGTAGATTTAATCATTGTTCAGAAGAAAATGGTAATCTATCAATTTTATACTTTTCAGAAACTAATGCCAACCCTGAGCTCCGTTGACTTGATGGACCACCCATTCTTGAACCTCCCACAAGGCAAGACAAGCATTCCTGGAACTCAGCATTTGGCAGCCAATGACTCAAGGGTACACGAAGCTGCTGCTTTTGTTGTCGAGCAGTATAATCTTCGTGGGGATGAAGATGAACTCTATGTACTGACTGCAGTTGTTAGTGCAAATCTGCAAGTATGTAGTTACAAAGTGTTTATGGAGTGTGTTATATATGTTATAATCTGATTTAGAAAAAAACAGTTTTATCTTTGGTTTTAGAAGTATGGTGAATCTTATATATGATATGAACATAAGCAATGTAGTATGGCTGAAAAGAGGGTTTTGAATTGTTGGTGTTGATGTATAGATATTTATATGTTGAAAGACAGAAAATCAAATTTGCCCTCTGTATGTTAAACTAACTGTTATTACTTAGCTCTTAAGTGTTAACTTTAATTGTCAGTTAACGTATTGTTTGATGAACTTTAACTTTACATTTTTAGTTGATGATGTACATCATTTGATTTTTTAAGGTAACATATATGATTTATACTATCTCTCTTTACAGCAGGCACAAGGAAACAAGTACTTGCTTGAAGTTGAACTGGCTGAGACTCACTGCAAGAAATATTTGCCTATTGCTGACCCGAGTCGCTGTGTGCTTGACCACGGTGAAGAGAGGGAGATCTGCCAGGCTGAGGTCATGATGCCCGCAGCTCCTGGTCATCCCAAACAGCTCACAAAACTGTACTGCGACGAGCGAGACGACTACTACCTCAACAAAATCAGAGGTATCTCTTTCTTTCTTGATTTGTTTAATTTATTCATATACTTATTTGTCTATTTTTATCATTAGGGAGGGATGTCTTCTAGGCTTTGCTTGGAGATTGAAGGTGATTGATTTTTTTTCCTCTTTAGGAAATTTTATTGGATTTTTACTTCTTTTTTTAAAGTAGGATTTCATTTACCCTTCATTAATTGAGTGAAAGCTTTCTACAATAGTAGTGAAAGTGATAAATACAAATGTAAAAGATTGTACGACATTATGTTTTTTTTCTTTTTTCAGGAAAGATACTCCAAAAGAGTGGTGTAGATCCTTCAACATTCAGAACAGGTAAGCCTTGATAATGTTCACAACAATAAATTGTATCTTGTAGAGTGTAGTGTGATTTGATAAATTCACATTATTATTGAGAAGTTTTGTTATGTTGATTATGATACTTATCTTCACTATCTTGCAGGTGCTCCAGGTGGACAATGGATTGATGCGGATGTTAATGATAAGAGCCTTACAAAGTTGGGAATTAGGATTGCTGATGAGTTTGATTTTAGGTCAGATGAGGACAATCTCTTCATTTTCCAAAAGACACTCAAAGCACGCAAGCAGGTAATCACAATAGTGGGAATGTTATTGTGCTCTGCAAGCAATATTTGAAAATCTTTACTATACTTTGTTTACATTTTTAAATTACTTTTTTGTCAATGGAATGTGTAAATTGGAAAAATTCTCTATGGATCACTTCTTTTAATGGGAAATTCCCTGTCGTCTCATAAGGTTCCACATATGAAGACTATATCTGAAAGATTCTCTTGATACTTTGCTTTCCAGGTGACATCAGGTGTGAGATACCATATGATGGTTGAGTTGGTGGAAACAATCTGTCCCAAGTATAAGAGGCGTATCAACAAGGCCCGCTGTGCTCCTGATATTGGAGAAGATCACATGGTAAAATCTTATACATTGCCTGTTTTGTTTGTGTTTTACTGGAAGGAAGTGAATGACTTTTAGAAAAATGGTCGTTGTCTGATACACTTTGGTGCCATAACTATTGTAAATATAGTCCGATTGGATAATGTTTTTCTGAGAAGTAGTATAATATTGCTATAACTATTTTCCATATTGCAGATTTGTGAAGCCATTGTGATGGTTCAGCCATGGCTTGAGAGACAAGAAGTTTTAAATCTTCATTGTACTGAGAAAGAGCACTACCATGATGGAGATGAGTCCTTTGAGGTCAATTTACCCAATGTCCACCCAACTGCCCATGCTCGACCTATCTTCAAGTCCCAGTTCTTGGTGCGAGAGAGCATTGAGAGTGAGGAGAGCAATGAGGTAAGGACACATCAGTTGATTTTTTAAAGTCTGTGATACAATGGTAATGCACCTATACTGAATTGGCAGATGCTTGGTAATTTTTTGTTTTCCAAAACATTTAGCAGCTCACGATACTGTCTCGTTTTTTGTCGTAGATGAGGAAAGCCGTGATGCATTTTATAGAGAAAATAAGACTAGAAGTTAGATGTCCTGTTTTTAGTTAGTTTCCCTTTCTGCTATTTTCATATGGGTTGTACACACTATGCATGGGTTCGTAAGACCTACTGAAGTCTATTCAATCTGATCCATCTTTCTGACTTGCCAGGGTGCTCTTATTCTACTTCAGCTTCATAAATTGCATTCCTAGTAGCAATGGTAGAATGCCTTACCCTTTTTTCATCCTTTTTGTGGTTCCTATTTGCTTCTTCCTGTATTCCTCATCTCTCCTTTTCTTATTGGTTTTAACTATTGGTTGCTATTTTTTAAGACCTAACTGGAATAAGATTAAAGAAAAAAGTTTTTATAAAATGAACTTATTCATTATGAAGTTCTAGTCAAAAAATAGCAGGAAATCTTAAGTGAGAACAGTTGTTGAAAGAATTTTGTCTCAATTTCCAATGTAAGTGGTATGCCTTTTGGTTTTGAGCATTTGAGACCAGCCAGCAATTTATACTCATCAAGGCAAAGGTAAGAAGTTGATTTGTATATATGTACATATATATATAATAAAGGAAATACTTTCAATGTTTAAAGTGCATCAGTGCCTATTTGTAAGATATATCAATGTGTAATGACATTTTCCTGGCATTTAGAAAAATTTCATTATTGAAATCATTATAAACTGTAAAGGGACAAAGGAATAAACATTTTCTTTCTGTAAAGATCCTCTTTAGGTTATACATACGGTGCATTAAAGGTGAAGAAAAAGATCAACCGTAGCTCTTTTTTGATTCTCTTTATAGTTTGAAAACTGAATAATGAGGCTGTTCTTATCCTCCTTTTGGCACTGATGCTTATTTTTCCTTACTGTTACTTGTCTCTATGTGTTTCTGTAATATGAAAAGCATGATGTCCTCACAATTTCCATTTTCTGTCATCGTCCATTATCTGTTATTAATATTATTGTAAGCAACAACCTTCTAACACACTTACCCTGTGCATGCCCATCTCCTTGGTCTTTCTCCAAAATTACTCTTTATCAGGAACCCAAAAGATATTTTTGGTTCTTTCACTAGCAAGGACCACCAAAAATTGATGGAACAGTTTCTTTTATGCCTTGCTTTAACAGTGTGAAAAGAGACAAAGAGAAAGAGAAAAAAGACAAACAGAAAATATTCATTGGGTAGATTTAAATGCTTATTACACCATGCATGAGAGGTATTTAGCATTTAACTTTTCTGTCAAGGCCTCCTGAATTTGGGGTAGTTGAACTTCTAGCATTTCTTCCTGTCTGGAAAGACAGATATTTCCCTTCCTTCCTTTTCAAAACTTCCATAGCCTTAATTCTCCAGTATCTACCACCCAGAAATTGCAGTATGATTTCACTATTTCCTTTAAAACTTTCCCCTCCATCTGTATGGCTATACTTTTATTATTAATATGTACAGGAGTCCTTTATAGCTTTGCCAAGCATCAGTGTCAATTGTTAGACTGTTGTAGCATGTCTTCCTTCAGGCTGTATATATCACCATCAGCTTGAGATATTTTAATTAACCTCTTGTTGTGCTATACTCTTTTTGAGGCTTTAGTGATAGGAAAGGCAAAGCTAATGGTTGTTCTACCTCTCCCTCCCCAAAGCGTTTCTACGATCCCTCTGGCCGAACTACCTTCGGCAGTGATGAATCCTTCGAAGATGATTCAGATGAACTGACTCAGCATGGTGGAGCAAAGGTTAATACTGATTCAGATGAACTGAACCGGCATGATTCAGATGAACTGTTCCAGCATGTTTCTCATGAACAACACTGGCATGATTCTCATGAACACCACTGGCACGATTCTCATGAACGGAATGAGCATGACTCTCACGAACTGAATGGGCATGACTCATTTGAGGTTAATATTGGGCAGAATCCATTTTTCTCAGGTTGAAATGGTGAGGAGGAGGACTGGGAATCCTGATAGATGCTGAACAAGGTGGCATGTATATACTGTGTGTATTATATTTGGAAAGTCAGTGAAAGTCTGGATGTATTTTAATTGCAGGCTAGGTTGTGTATGTTTATTATTGTTGG
>BOPN01007927.1:0-2500 GCA_017312705.2 Penaeus japonicus | reverse complement strand
TTTTTAATGAGGGGACATATTTGGATTTTAGAATTGGTATTGCAATATATGTAAAAATGCAAGATAATGAATGAACAGGGAACAACACACAGATTGACATCAATATCATTAGTGATTCTATTTTGTAAGAAAAGACAGGAAATACTACAGAAATTCATATTGTTTAGGGAATGGTATATAAACTCACATAAAATTATGAACAAATCTATTTTGTAATCGGAACTTCCAAATGCTCTCAAGGGTTACTTCACAGATACATTTTAGGATGTGTGTACTTGTTTATCTATTTTCACTGGAAATCCTTGGTTACAATAAAGCCAATTTCCCAATTTTAGGGTTGTTGATTTTGTGATAGGCAAGTGTTGAAGAATCTATACACACACACACACACACACACACACACACACACACACACACACACACACACACACACACACACACACACACACACACACACACACACACACACACACACACACATATATACATACATACATACATACATACATACATACATACATACGCACATACATATGTACAAACGTACATATGTACAACGTACATACATACATACGTACATACGTACATAAGTACATAAGTACATAAGTACATAAGTACATAAGTACATAAGTACATAAGTACATAAGTACATAAGTACATAAGTACATAAGTACATAAGTACATAAGTACATAAGTACATACGTACATACGTACATACGTACATACATACATATGCATATGCATAACATTGAATACATCAAAATGTGATATCCTTTTCTATGGTCACATTTTTTAACTTGTATGATTTATGTGATTTTTTGACCTCAAATACTAATTTGTTGTCATAATAACAATCAAGAAAGGTATATTAATTAGCTACATTCATGTAGCTATCAATTGGAGACAAATCAACAGTTATAATGAATATGTGAACTTCAATTACAAGTCCCACTGTATGCACATTAGAAAAAAGGGAAAAATCTTGCCAAAAAATAAGAACAAATATTGTATAACAAACTAAAGGTATGCTAATTATGTTAATCAGCAGAACCTAATGTTCAGTTACCTAGAGGTGTTAGTGATGTACAGTAATTTTCATTCCCTTTCTTTCGTTTGACCCAAAGATGTGCCCTCTGAATTATAATTTTGAATTTCTGTTGATATAGTTGCATTATACATGACATATTTACACTTTTTTTATAAGCTGGATATGATATAGATAGACAGATATTTGTACCTGCAGAATTAAGATTGATAGAATTCAGATGTAGGCCACATGCACATCCAGTTTCACATGCATCGAGTTCTAGCATCAAAAGGCTAACTAAATTCATCAATTCCCATAATGTTAGCCCTTTGTTGATAGAGTTGCAAGGATTGTGGTTTAGGGTAAACCAGTTGAGAGGAATGTATTTGAAATAACATTGAATACTGATGGATATCCTTTGTAGATAATTTTCATGGACAGTAACTTATTTTTTGTCTATAGTATTTTATCTACAGTTTGTGCTATTCCTCGGTTCCTTGTCACACGTATATCTTAGACTGTGTATTATTTAGCACTAGCAATCACTTCAGTAGTAGGGGATAATGCATCCTGTCACGGCTATAATGCAATCCGGAATTCTATTTTGTTACTAAGGGGGTGTGACAGACACAAATTCAAGATCAAAATTTCTTACATATGTTAGAAATACTTGAAAATTCAGTAGCATATTGGCATATTTTTTACTGGCGAGAAAGAGAGAGAGAGAGAGAGACATGATTCTCCCTATCATATGGTGTAGGTTGTAGAAGAAAAAAACTTTTAACTCATACTTTGTATACTTATTTAATTAAATACATATTATATAAATGTGTGGATTTTTTTTATTGTAAGACCTTTATAATGCAGAGCAAGAGTTCCCTTTTGAGATCAACTTTTGAAGGTAAAATTTTCCTTCAAAGAATTGCAGATATCAGTGTATTTCTAGTATGATAAATAACAACAACTGGAATAGACTAGACTTTAATAGACTTTAATGCATTTGAAGTAATCTGGTATGATTATATTTTAATTACAAAATTAAATAGTTTAAAGAAATACTGCTTCCTGGTTATATTCAACAGAAGCCAAATCAACAATGCAGACATGAAGCACTACATAATTATCACAACCATGTATTAATAATGTAACTAATACAGTATACATCTACTGCATGATACAGTATTGGTAAAAGATGCTTAGATATTTATCTCAATAACATATGCTAGTGCAATAAAGCATACTGAAGTAGAGCATAATGCAACAAATGATTTTAATTTATCAATTGATGAAGGTAATAATGGTAATAATAAATAATAATGATAACAGAAACAGAACTACAAAATAGAACAACTGCTACCAATAGTGATACTGATAATGATCATAATATTGCAAATGATAATGATGATAATGATAATATATATATATATAGATGTTTATAAGACAAACACACATATGTATATATATATATATATA
>BOPN01007926.1:42500-47500 GCA_017312705.2 Penaeus japonicus | reverse complement strand
TAAAGAAGCTACAAGCGGGAGAAAGATTATTTGAAAAATGATGGAATCTTAATTAATGATTTCATGATAAACAACTTTATATGTGATGCAAGGTAATATGAATGTACGGACTCGCACACACACACTAACTTTTCTCTCCTTCTCATTCTCTCTCTATCTATCTCCCCCCTCTCTCCTTTTCTCTCTCTCACAAAATCTGTCTCTTTGACATTTCCATTCTACCTGTAGGTGTCTTTGTGTCTGAATGTGCGTGTCTGCAAGATCTGTGCATAAGTGTGTATACTGACGAACAGAATAAAGCTTAAACTCATTCAAGAAAATTCATCAGAGTGCAAAGTCAGATTGCACTTTAATAGGCTATCCGTTGCTATCGAAGAACAGTGAAACATGCAATCAAATCCCCAGCATTTTCATCTGTCTCGCCCTTGAAACCGAAAAAATAGGGAGAAAAAAAACAAACATATCAACAATAAAGGTAAAGAAAAAAGAAAGAGAAGTTAAACCAAATCTCCTTCACATTCAGTATGTGTTCCAGACTATCGAAGTCAAATTTCATTAACTTCTTTTTCCTTCTGCAGGAGCTCACCGCCCTCGAGGCTTCCAGTTCATCCCACGCAGGAGGGTGGTTTTTCTTCCTTTTTTTTCTTCCTTTCGCCCTCACCGGTGATGTCTTTTCTTTAATGTCTTCTCACGCAGCTCAGACAGGTCCGCGTGGCATCAAGAATGTCGGAAGTTTGGCTCGAAAAACGCCCATAACATCTCAGTCCCGTTCATTAAAGAAGCAAGAATTTGTGGCGACACTCCTGAAGAATCTGTGAGCTATGGCTTTTCTGTCTGGATTTGTTCCAGAGTTATGGAGGCGTGTTTGGGATTTTATCTTATTTGACTTTATTCTTCTGTATGCGTATGTCACACACACATCCACAGACATAAAAATGTGCATGTGTATACATATGTGTGTGGATGTGTGTGTATGTATTTATGTTTGTGTGTGTGTGTAAGTTTGTGTGTGTGTGTGTTTGTGTATATAACCAGTACATTTAAAAAAAAAATCTCACAGACATTTTCTCAGTAGAATCATAAACAGTCCATCAAAATTGCTTGACCAATTATACACAGAATCTTTAGCATGGGGGCCTTTGGACTGCCGATTCTTGCAGCTGGGATTTTGGAATAACATGACGCTTGTGCGGCTGATGATATGTTTCCCTTGTGCTATTTTTTTTTCTTATCAAAGTAAACTTTTGTCTGAATGTCTGTGTTTTTACCTTCGACCCCCCCCCCTTCCTCTCACTCACTCTCTATCACACGCATCACATTTGTACTTTTAATGGTATCCCCACAAATGATATTTACTCATGCATACTATAAAAAAAGTAGAAAAAAATCACAGCCTCCATCCCTGACCACCAAAACATACACATACACACGCACACCCACACGCACAAACATACACACCCTTACCCACACATACCCACACACACGAACATACACACTCATACTCACACCCACCCACCCAAACCATTATCACTCATTATATACACATTAGTGAAATTATTGACAGTGTGGCAAGGGGTGAGAACACCCACATAACGTGATTTTTTTTTTTTTTTTTATCAGGCAAAGGCTACTTTATCACGACATGAAGGATTAAGGAAGAACTGTTAACAGAGGAGGATGAAGAGATATGTTAATATACTAGTAGCTAAGCGTTGGAAGAAAAAAAAATCCGACTTCCTACTTATTTAAGAACTAACACATTTTTGCCTCCTTTAACCCTAGCCATATGAAACGACACGCCAAACCCGTTAGCATGGCTCTCGAGAGCGTAAAAACGGTTGCCATGAACACGTGGCTGGGTACAGTCTCGGTGTCGGTGACAGGGTGTTTCGAACTAGTTAGTTGAGAAGCTTCATAATGTCCCGTGTAAACTATATTAAAGTAGCCTAAGTCTTTACTGTTTTTCCTGAATGGAGTAAAAACCGAAAACAAAAAAAAAAAAAAAAAAAAAAAAACATGTATATACATATACATATATTATATATATATATATATATATATATATATATATATATATATATATATATATATATATATATATATATATATATATATATATATATATATATATATATATATATATATATATATATATATATATATATATATATATATATATATATATATATATATATATATATATATATATATATATATATATATATATATATATATGTATATATATATATATATATATATATATATATATATATATATATATATATATATATATATATGTATATATATATACATATATATATATATATATATATATATATATATATATATATATATATACATACATATATATATATATATATATATATATATATATATATATATATATATATATATATATATATATATATATATATATATCAAATAAATAATCATAGATGTATGTGATTAATTACAGGTTTATAGAGGACTTTATTACGGTGAGGCGTTTTATGAACTTGAAAACTGCCTGTACCGTTTATTCTATTCTATCATTATTTTTTTATTATCATTATCATTATTTCTTTTTATTTTTTTTTTTGGGGGGGGGGAGGGGGGGAGGGGGGGGGTCGGACGGCTTCTTGAAGTTGAGTTTTACGTACTTGCAAAATATTCGAACTAATTACCCCACACGAATATTTTAAGAATATTCTCTTTCAAGACCAGTATTTTTTCAGTGGTTTAAGAAAAATGGTGAGTAGAGCAAACTATCCCACGAAAAAGGATTCGCGAAATGTTGCATATGCATTTTTATATATAGGTGTGTGTGTGAGATTTGTATTACATAATATATATATATATATATATATATATATATATATATATGTACATATATATATATATATATATATATATATATATATATATATATATATATATATATATATATATATGTGATATTGGTGGTGGTGATCGGAATGATAGTAGTTTAGTAGTGAGAGTGTTAGTGCTGTTGGTATTCTTTATAAAATAGCCTGCAGTTCTACCCTCATAGCCATACCTACTCTCTCTGCTTGCTCCTTAGTTTGAACGTGGGCACTGTACTACTGTTACTACTATTACCATTACTTCTAGAACCATTGCTACTACTACTACTACTCCTACTTCTACTACTACTACTACTACTTCTACTACTCCTACTACTCCTACTATTACTACTACTTCTACTACTACTACTACTTCTACTACTACTACTTCTACTTCTACTACTACTTCTACTACTACTACTTCTACTACCACTACTTCTACTACTACTACTACTACAACTTCTACTTCTACTACTACTCCTGCTACTCCTACTACTACTTCTACTATTACTACTACTTCTACTACTACTTCTACTTCTACTACTTCAACTACTACTACTACTACAACTTCTACTTCTACTACTACTCCTGCTACTCCTACTACTACTTCTACTATTACTACTACTTCTACTCCTACTACTACTACTCCTACTACTACTACTTCTACTACTGCTACTTCTACTATTACTACTACTTCTACTACTACTACTTCTACTACTACTACTTCTAGTACTCCTCCTACTATTACTACTACTTCTACTACTCCTACTCCTACTATTACTACTACTACTTCTACTACTACTACTTCTACTACTACTACTCCTACTACTACTACTACTACTACTACTACTACTTCTACTACTCCTACTACTCCTACTACTACTACTACTTCTACTACTACTTCTACTACTACTACTACTTCTACTACTCCTACTACTCCTACTACTACTACTACTTCTACTACTACTTCTACTACTACTACTACTTCTACTACAACTACTACTTCTACTACTACTTCTACTTCTACTACTACTCCTGCTACTCCTACTACTACTTCTACTACTACTTCTACTACTACTACTACTTCTACTACAACAACTACTACTACTTCTACTACTACTACTACTTCTACTACAACTACTACTACTACTACTTCTACTACTACTACTACTTCTACTACTACTACTACTTCTACTACAACTACTTCTACTACTACTAATACTTCTACTACTATTACTACTACTACTAATTCTACTACTACTACTTCTACTACTACTACTAGTACTACTACTACTTTTACTACTACTACTTCTAGTACTACTACTTCTACTACTACTACTACTTATATTTCTACTACTACTTTTACTACTATTACTACTTTTACTACAACTACTCTTACTACTACTACTACTTCTACTACTACTACTACTTCTACTACTACTACTCCTACTATTAATACTTCTTCTACTACAACTACTACTTCTACTACTCCTGCTACTCCTACTACTACTTCTACTACAACAACTACTACTACTTCTACTTCTACTACTACTACTTCTACTACTACTACTAATTCTACTACTACTACTTCTACTACTACTTCTACTACTACTTTTACTACTACTACTTCTACTACTACTACTACTTCTACTACAACAACTACTACTACTTCTACTACAACTACTACTACTACTTCTACTACTACTCCTACTCCTACTTCACAATGAGGAAATACTGTTTATGCTTGCAACTTTTACTGCACTTCAATTTCAAAACAATGATGACAGATATTACGCTGTAACTTCCTAGTCTATTGCGTGAATTACTACCAATAATTTATGTTTAAAAATTGAACACCGGAAATCTGTGCAAAGTGAAATCTGTCATTTATTACATGGGATCTCCATATATCCAGAAAATGATTTGATATTTCATTATATGATATGGTTTTTAAAAGAAATGTTTTAGATTGCGTAATATGAATGCATATATTTAAAAGCTATCTGCTACGTTAACATTTCAAGTCATAAGCAATATTCTACTAACAACAATATTGGAGAACTTGCACTGATGTAGCTTTGTAATACCATATCATTCATGGCTATTGATAAAATTTTGTTTTGAGAAAAGACGTTG
>BOPN01007926.1:25000-27500 GCA_017312705.2 Penaeus japonicus | reverse complement strand
AGAGAGAGAGAAAGAAACAGAGAGAGAAAAAGAGGAGGAGAAAGAGTATGATTTTGTACACAATAGGTGACCCTTTCTCTCTTTGACTGTTTTTATTCCTTTATATACTTTCTCACATCTTCCTTTTCGTACCATGCTCTTTCTCTCGAGTGAAGGTTCCGGTGTCTTCCTCAAAGGGTATAGCTTGTGTATTACGAATTTCCTTCCCGCTTGTAACGCTCGCCTGTTTAGCTCCTCCTTTCTGCCTTATTATCTTCGGTATATTTCCCTCCTTTTTTTTCTCTCTCTCTCATGGTTTTTCTCTCTCTTTATTTCTCTCTGTTGCTCTCTCTATTTCTCTCTTTCACTCTTGCTCTCGCTCTTGCTCTCTCTCTCTCTCGCTCTCTCCACTCCCCCGCGCTCTCTCTCTCTCTTTCCCTCTCTCTCTCGCTCTCGTTCTTTCTTTCTCTCTCTCTCTCTCCCTCCCACTCTCTCTCTCTCTCTCTCCCTCCCTCTCTTTCTCTTTCTCTCTCACTCTCCCCCCCCCTCTCTCTCTCTCTCCCTCCCTCCTTCCATCCATCTCTCTCTCTCTCTCTATCTATCTCTCTATCTCTCTCTATCTCACAGTCTCTCAAACTTTCTCGCAGAGAAATTTCGATTAGCCTGTATGAAAGGCTTACACTGAAAACAATATTCCAGGCCAATAATAAACATTCAAACTCTTGGCGTAAAATTATTATTCATCTCCTCTTGTAATTTGCACAATAGTATTAGCAAAACATTATAGCTATTGCACAGTCAAAACATGCATCACGCGTTCATGCTCACTGGCTTAGTTGACTGATGATTAATGAACAGTTCTCCTTTGTGTTTTGTTCTGTCAGCAAACATCAGCGTCACTGAGAGAATAAAGGCTTACTTGTATATATATATATATATATATATATATATATATATATATATATATATATATGTGTGTGTGTGTGTGTGTGTGTGTGTGTGTGTGTGTGTGTGTGTATGTATGCATGTATGTATTTATGTATATTTACACACACACGCGCGCGCGCTGCAATTACCACCTTGAAACGGCAACACTACCAAGCAACAAGAAACGAAAAGAGAGAGAAAAAAGAAAAACCCCAGTATCAGAAGAACGGTAGCATAGAAGAACCACACCGGAAACAGCGCCCTCTAGTTTTTTTTCCGTTGCGATCTTCCAATTTGAAATCTTAACGAGAGTAAACAAACCCCAGGAACCTCCCACGTCCGATACTCCTCCCAAATCCTGGAGACGCGACCGCGCTTTCTCCCTAAAGCAGCGAGACTCATCGAATATTCAGTCAGCCATGTTGCAGCATCTGGGACTACCTGCTAGGTGTGTAAGTCGAGGAATCTTTCTCTTATCTTTACGCCTTAAATTATTCCTCCTAATTCGGCGCGTGGTGGGAAGGGATAGAGGCAGAAACGAGAGAAGCAGGTGTATATTTACCTTCGATATTATCAATAACAGAGAAATGGTTGATGGGTTAAAAGAGAAAAAAATGTTTATATGATAATATTTTATTTTTAGGTGTTGCTATGGTAGTATGTGCAACTATGTGCTTAGTAAGAAAAGCAATTTGTTACCTCAGAATACCGCAATTCAGATGATCATATATACGTACATATATACTTTCATAAATGTATATTTATCTGTCTAATATATATATATATATATATATATATATATATATATATATATATATACATTTTATTTTTTATTTTTTTTTGAGAATCTCCTTTGATTCTAGTTCTCTCTCTCTCTCTCCTTTTTTGGGAATTTTGTTTTATCTTGGACTTGTAATCATTATTTCGGCCCTTGATGAGGCGTCTCTACGGTCAACATGGCCTGAGTGGTATATAATTATCGGGTTCTTTGACCTTGGTGAGACGAACAAGGGTCTCCTGTATTCTTTTTTTTCTTTTTTTTTTTATTATTCTTTTTTATTCACCCCATTGGACGCGGTACATCGATAGCTACATGTTTGTTTGTTGTCTTTTAGAGCGTACTGTGGATTTTTTTTTTGTTTTTTTTTGTTATCGTTATCATCATCATTGTCGTGGTCGGTTTTATCATCATTATCATCATCATCAACATCTCTGTCATCATCATCATCATCATTATCATCATCATAATCATCATAATCATCATCATTATCATCATCCTCCTCCTCCCCCTCATCATCATCATCATCATCATCATCCTCCTCCCCCTCATCATCATCATCATCATCATCCTCAACATCATTCCTCAACATCATCATCAACATCAAAATCCTCATCCTCATCATCACCATCGTCACGATCACCATCAACATTATATTCTCTATCCTTAAAAATCCCTCAACAAAGACACTGCCTTCAAGTAACTCAAAAGTCCCTCTCTTATACATGTATGCCTTTGACCTATAAGTATTTTTCCGTATTTCCCATAAAAGAAAGAAAGAAAAGTCTTGTCTACTAACAAGAAATAGTTCTTAAG
>BOPN01007926.1:12500-17500 GCA_017312705.2 Penaeus japonicus | reverse complement strand
AACTTTGCTATTCATTATTCTACGTCAAGTGATATGATATACTCTGAATATTTTAATGAGATATGTCATGCAGGCTTCAGTGTTCGTTGTGTACATGACCAGTTTGTACCGTGACAAGCGACGAATTAAATTAATAAAATAACTGAGGTGTATTTACGTAATCTCGATAATACCAAGAAACAAAATAAGTAACCAGGAAAAAACAAAAACAAAACAAAATGAAACAAGTTTATACTTAATATCTAATAGGCTCCTGTGCTTTCAGGTAAAATAAGTCCTTTTACCACAGTGATAGATATGCACGTAGAAGCCCATAGATATGTCTATATCATTAGTCTATCTAAAAGAGGAAGCATGGTTTGCACAGCTTAAGTTGAGATGCTCAGTTTTAATTGATCATAGCTGATATGAGAAAACCTTTGCAACACTGAAATAGTTGGGTGGTTGAATGAATATTGATCAAAATGCGATTGGCGTCATATGTGTTCATTTCTGGCTCAAGTCTACGCCCCTTGCTACTTGGACGTTATTACGTCATGTATTTCGATGTGCAATTTGTATTGTATGAATATCTATCTATCTATCTATCTATCTATCTATCTATCTATCTATATATATATATATATCTACACATACATACATACACACACACACACACACACATATATATATATATATGTGTGTGTGTGTGTGTGTGTACGTTTGTGTGTGTTTGTCTATGTGTAGGCATTTGAGTGTGTTCAGTTTATTTTAACTCATACTAACACTGGCGGTTAATTCTGAAGTGGGACTTGAATCGCAGCGAGAGCACTTGAGCCCGCTCGCCCTTGACCTATCCCACGCAATATTTGATTCATGCTGCATTGCTCTTTAAAAAGTATAAGAAAGAAAACATCTCCCATCTCAACAAAACCAGGATTTTTTTTTTCTTTTTTTTTGAGGAAATATCCTTCATCTGAAGGGTAACTGTTTACCCTCAGGAGGAATGTTGCAAGAATTACATATAGAAAGATGAGTGCAATGTGCAACTGTCTATATTTCTTTATATGAATGACATATCACTTGGATAAAAGTACTATATGATAAAGATCAATAATACATATACATACAAACAAACATACTTCAAATATTGCAACATATTTTTCAATCAAATTAATTAATTCACTTCCATATTTCATATAGAATGACTAACTTTATGCAACAAGGTCATCAGTATAGTTGACTCTTTACATTAACCTTATGACATATTTTTTTTTTTTATATGGGACGACTAGGTTCAAAACTTTTATATATATATGTAAGATTTTTTTATTTTATTTTATAAGGTACCCAAACTTACTGAGAAAGAAAACGGATTTTTTCTGCATTTAGAAGAAGAAAAAGAGAAAATTGAGAATAAAGAGGAGAAAGAGAAGAAGAAAAAGAGGAAGAGGCCAGAACAAGAAAAGAAAAAGAGGAAGA
Organism: Penaeus japonicus; assembly: GCA_017312705.2. Lineage (NCBI taxonomy): Eukaryota > Metazoa > Arthropoda > Malacostraca > Decapoda > Penaeidae > Penaeus > Penaeus japonicus. Next base: position 16,039 of record BOPN01007926.1, on the reverse strand, counting down.
AGAATAAATAGAAGTGAAAGAAGAATCAGAGGGAGAGAAAGAGAATAATAATAATAATAATAAAAAAACGATAATGAGATAATACAGAAGAAAAAAAAGAAAAATATATAATAGACATTGAGCAAGATAAGAAACACCGTTTGAAATGAATGAAGGGAAAGTAACCGGTAATATAATTCACCAGTAAGAGAATAGTTGCTAGATTTAACACGGAAAAAGCCAGTATCATTCTACTCATTCTTTCGAAATTGCCTTGGGAAGCCTTTACGTTGCAGTTAACGGAAAGTGGCTTTGTTCTGGACACATTTTCTTTGACTTCAATGAGGCGAGAACGGGAGGAAAATGCAGGAAAGTTTTTTTTCGTTCTTGTTTTCATAAAGTATTGAATTTTGTTAAGAAAGATTTATTCTATATGTTGTATATACAACATGTACACACACACACACACACAAACACAAACATACGCACAGACACACACATACATACACAAACGCATACACACAAACACAACTATACAGTATACAACAGTGTCCGTATATCATGGGAAACTGAAAACGATATCTATTACTTTACAAGTATTATTCGTAACAATAACGAATTGGTAACAGCATTGCATAAAAAATATCATACTTACATTATACCTTACAATTGAACACTAACCTAAAACATCGGAAACATAAAGATACCATTATCAGCCGTATTCTGTCCCTAGGCGCAGAGTACATGACATGAACATGCCGCGTTTGGTATTCTGGAGGCGCGTGTTCGTGTCAAAAGCATGGCAAAGTCCTGGCAATTGCAGCGAAAATATTGGAACAGTCGTGGAAACTCCCAGCCGTATTCTAAATCTCTAGCGTGCCGAGTACATGACATGAACATGCAGCGATTCTTATTCTAGAATATATTAGGCATCATTGTCCTAGACTTGGATTACAAACCCTTTTAGGAAAACAGAGATTCTCTGCTGATTTTGAATTTGTTTACCTCTTGGTGGACTTTTCGAAGGAGAGTGAAGTTTAATGGATGACAACAGTAGTCAGGAATGTACAGTAAAGTATATGATTATATGAAATACGTATATATTAAATCTATATGTATGATATATTGAAGGTAAGCATATATGTACACTATATACACACATAAAATAAGGAAGATCTGAACATAAACACACGATCACTTTTCATCCCATTTGTTTGGATGGAGCGTAGAGTGAATTACCAACCGCGCGTTCGTGAAATGGTTGTCAATTCTTTAATTAGTAACAAGTACAACGACTGATTCATACCAAAATTGTATTATCTTTTATTAGTGGTACCTATGACTGTAGTTTCTCTTAAAAAAATGAAATGTCGTTTGGACAGTTCCATTTATCCGAAACAAGTTAGTTTTGGAACGGTTGATAAACCTGAAGCAGCTGACACGAGCGTGCCACGCTTTTGCGTCCGAGAATACCGCCTTCGTGACATGAGCACGACATGGACACAACATGAACATGACATGGCCACGGCAAGCAGAAAACGTCCTAGAATACGACTGTATGTATCAGCTAACTGTCCTATATACATTTATGGCTTTCAAATGAGCATGCATTCATTCATGAGCTTTCTGTGCCCTGGTCAGTAATTCTAGCTTGTTGAGGGAACTATTGAGAGAGAAAAAGAGAGGGAAAGTAGCTTTAAGAAAGTTCTGGTTGTTACTGTTGCAGAAGGTTTGTAAGTTGAAATTTTTTTTATTATTATTATTATTATTTTTTTTTTTTTTACTACGTCTTGGCTGCGTCATTGTAGCTAATCCAATGGTTTGTATGTTTTATTACATACTCATTCACACACACACACACACACACACACACACACACACACACACACACACACACACACACACATATATATATATATATATATATATATATATATATATGCATATTGTCTTCATAACGATGTTTGCATCTTGATATTCTTTCTTCCTTTGTCAAGTCTCGTCTTTGTCTAGTTCTGTATCAACCTCTCTTCATTTCTTTCCTTTTTTTTTTCTTTTTCTTTTTTTTATTCTCTCTCTCTCTCCCTTCCTCATTTCATAAATGGAAAAGAAGGGAATAACCTTTTCAACTCGCCGAAGCATCTCCTTTTATTCGCCATTAAGGATTCCACCTTCTCGCTTTGTGCTCTGGGAATCTGGGAATCTAGGAATCTGGGAATCTGGGAATCTGGGAATCTGGGAATCTAGGAATCTGGGAATCTGGGAATCTGGGAATCTGGGAATCTAGGAATCTGGGAATCTGGGAATCTAGAGTCTACGCACTGACCTTTCCTGCGTTGGTTTCGTCTTACCCCTCAGGCGCTTTATATATACATGTGTATGTATGTATATACTTACATATATATATGTATATATATATATTTATGTATATATATATGTATATATGTATATATACAAATATATATATATATATGTATGTATATATACAAATATTTATATATATATATATATATATATATATATATATATATATATATATATATATATATATATATATGCATATGCATATGTATATATATATGTATATATATTATATGCATATATGTATATATGTATATATATATATTTATATATATATATATATATATATATATATATATATATATATACATACATATGTATACATACAGTATATACAAACATACATACATACACATACATATATATACATATACATATAAACATATATATGTATATATATGTATATATATATATATATATATATATATATATATATATATATATATATATATAGTATATATACACAAATGTGTGTGTATGTATATACATACATATATATATATGTATATATATATATATATATATATATATATATATATATATATATATATATATATATATATATATATACATATGTGTATATATATATATATATATATATATATATATATATATATATATATATATATATATATATATATATATATATATATATATATATATATATATATGTATGTATGTATGTATGTATGTGTGCGTGTGCGTGTGCGTGTGCGTGTGTGTGTGTTTTGTGTGTGTATATATATATGTATATATATATACATATATACATACATACATACATATATACATATATATACATATGCATACACATCTCTTGTTTGTATTACCTTTGACTTGTTTGTCGTGGCTGATTGAATTTTCTTAGATTGATATATTGCCAAGTTAATGGTTTGTGCAATTCAGGTCAAGTGTCTCTTAAATATTTTGTCCTTCCCTTATGCAAGTTTATTCTCACAAGAATCGCTTGCATGTTACTGTAGTCTTTTATCAAAACGAAATACAAAAGAAGAAAATACACTTCTGAACTGAATAAAAATCTATTTTTATTAAAAGGGAGGCATTTCACCTCATCTATTACCCAAGCACCATAAGAGGTTTTCCCGTCTTTGCATAGAAAACTACTCCCACACACTGTAAGTAAGATCATTCATTTTTCTTCTCAGTATTTCCCTCTCTCGTTTAATCTGTAAGTCTCA
>BOPN01007925.1:50000-52239 GCA_017312705.2 Penaeus japonicus | reverse complement strand
ACATATATATATATTCATATACATATATATATATATATATATATATATATGTATATATAAATATATATATATGTATATATATATATATATATATATATATATATATATATATATATTAGTTAAATTGTTGTGCAATTTCCGATAATACTATCAATGCCACTGGTAACAATGATGATATCATAATAAGAGTAAAAATGACTGCAATGATAACTTTATATACTGCCGTTGCTATCAATAATGATAATGATTAAGGTAATGATGACGGTGACGATCATGGTAATGATGATCATGATAATAAAAATAACATTTACATTAATAACTAGATTATGAATGATAATAATCTTCATAATGATAATTTCTTATTTAGATCATGGATAATATTACTAGTAATCAATAATAATGATGATGATGATAGCATCAAAAGTAAAGATACTGCTACTAATTATGATAAGGTTGATGGTGGCGAAGATTACGATGATAATGATGATGATGGTGATTACGATTATTATGATGATGATGATGGTGATGATGATGATGATGATGATGATGATGGTGATGATGATCATGATAATGATGTTGATAGTGATAATGATAATGACAATAATAATGATAATAATAATGATAATGATAAAGATATTCATTATCATCGTCAACGTCATCGTTTTCATAACAGCCGAAAATGACGCAATACAGACTTTCCTACGGACAGTGTCTTTAATTAATCAAATGTTCTTACGAGCTTACATACAGCTGTACTAACAATTAATTGCGCCCCACGCATAAACAAACATTTCGTATCTATGTACGCTGAAACCCTGACTTCCTAATACCATTACTAGGGAGTTAATTGCCCTAATTATCGCGCTGGTTACGCCAACGTCGTGGTCGAGCGCCGCGTGTGTGGGCGTTCGTCCTGCGATCGGGGAAGGGGAGGGGGGTAGGGGGGGGTTAGAGGACTATTTGGTGGTGGGATGTAGAGGGAGAGGCCGTGTAGGGGGGGGGGGGGGGGGAGGCGTAGATGGACTACGCTTTCACTCCTGCGACTGGCTTGTGAGTCTTCGATGATATGACGCTTGTTTAGATCTCATACAACAAACACCATTGCACATCAAGTATGAAGTAACAGTCATTATCGCTTTTATTATCATCATTACCGTCATCATCATCGTTATCATCATTATCATCATCATCTCCACCACTATCATCAGCATCATTATCATCATTACTTATCATCATCCTCGTCACCACCCTCTTTATCATCCTTGTTATTGCAGTTGTTGTTTTGCTGTTATTCTGAATACCATTGTTATTAATATGCTGAAATCATCATCATCATTATCGTCATTACCAGGATCACCGCCATTCTTTTATCCTAATCATGAATTCATGTATTTGTTTTGGAATTACTTTGTGAAATATTTTGGCATTTCGGGAAGAAATATGCTATGATAATTTCGCGTCTCCTGTGGGCGTGTATTTCCCTATGTGGGCAAACATGTTCTACATAAAGGAAAACAAGATTTATCAGCTACATGTCATCATAACCTGAAAAAAAGTTTAGATCCTGTTCCTCTTATCGCCAGGCCAACCAACAGAGCTTTGATATTACATTTCCGTCCCAAAATTTAGCGTGGTATTTCTTCGAGCAGAAAATGAGAGAAAAAAAAATCGAATATGAATTTTATATCACTGTGCTATATCCCCTCCCTACCTAAAACCCCTCACATATCCCTTCCAATCATAAGAGAACCCTCCGTAAGACCCCCATACACACGGCGCCCAGAAGCAGCACCAGCCAGACGTCAGGCACTGACCACTTCCTCGTACTTGCCCAACGCGCGGACGGGGGCTCTGCGGTTGTCCCGTGGCCCCCCTTCACTTGGCGTCCACGAGCGGGAATCGCCGCCATATGCTCGCGCGATGCGGCTTCGGCTCCAAGGACGCGTGAGGTTGGCAGCTGGAAGAGCAATTGGGAAGAGCTGTTGCGTCAGGCGCCGCCGATTGGGATGGGCAGTTGGATAACGAAACGAAAAGGGAACGATAGTGGTTGCGTGCATACACATACGTCGGTATACAAAGATAGATGAATATCATGCTACATATACCTATATCTATCTGTCTACCTACCTATCTATCTATTTATATCTATCTATTTATTCATTTATCTATCTATCTATCTATCTATCTATCTATCTATACACACACACACACATTATACATATGTGTGTGTATGTGTGTG
>BOPN01007925.1:45000-47500 GCA_017312705.2 Penaeus japonicus | reverse complement strand
AGTCAGTTACAATGGCTTCCACGCTCCCGCTCCTCTCCCTCGCGAGAAGCAATTTTGTGATGATTTGTGTTGGAATATATGGTTTCAATTTCGTTATCGTATATATATATATATATATATATATATATATATATATATACATTTATATGTATATATATATATATATATATATATATATATATATATTTATATATATATATATATATATATATACATATATATATATATATATATATATATATATATATATATACATATATATATATATATATATATATATATATATATATATATATATATATATATATATATGTTTATATATCTATCTATATATATATACGTATATATATACATATATACATATATATATATATATATATATATATATATATATATATATATATATATATATATATACATATATACGTATATATATATATATATATATATATATATATATATATATATATATATATATATATATATATATATATATATATATATATATGTATACATATACATACATATATATATATATATATATATATATATATATATATATATATATATATATATATATACATTCCGATCTAAACATGATTGATACAAGGCTTACATGTGTGTGTGTGTGTGTGTATGTATGTATATATATACACACACACAGATATGTATATATATATATATATATATATATATATATATATATATATATATATGTACATATATATACATATATATATATATATATATATATATATATATATATATATACAAATATATATATATATATGTATATATATATATATATATATATATATATATATATATATATATATATATATATATTATATATATATATCGTGTACGACGAGTGGCCGCTGCACTCATTCCATAATATTTCGCAACCGCAAAGTAGATGAATGCGTGTTCATATGTGCATTAAAATTACTAATATGGATGCATACATACAAACATTCTAATATAGTATATGTGTTTGTTTACATATGTGTTAGTCTTTGAGCGAATGTGCAGATGACGATGTATATATCTATTCACACGATATCATGTAATTCTCCCTCATTCACATGTGTAAGCGGATGGCTCAATTAGTATTCACTCACAAGTTGTTAATTGGAAACGGAAGTATCACCACTATCACAATAGTACCACTATAATTATCTCTCTAATGAGAGTACTAAGCTAACAGTCACAGAAAGTAACGGTTCATTATAGTTTACTGTCCCGTTATTCATTGTCTCTAGGAAGATTATGCTAGATGCCATGTAGAGCTTTTGTGAAAAGACTTGGATATATAATCACAGTATGTATTAAAGCTATGACGCAGGATATCACTTCCTATATACGTAGTATCAAACTTCAAACATAGAAGTTGAGAATAAATACATAGAACTAATAAGTATTAAGACTGTGCTTTTCTTACAGGGTGTATGACATAAAAGGATCCATAGGTTGGAAGTTACTGAACTATATATCATATGTATACGCAGTCATTTATGTATTCCTGAGATAATCAATGTATGATACAGAGGAAATGGGTTCATACCTCCTTGAAGAAAGGCCGAAATCAGAGAAAAATATCTTTACATGTCTTGTTAGAATGTAGTGATTGTAAGATGTATCAGAAATATCATTACAAGCCACTCTGAAATGAGTTTACCCGAAGATATATGAACAAAGGGTGAAATGCCTGTCTGAAAGCCTTTGTTAACATACTGATCAATTAGTGTTTGCATTATGCAACTGTCTGACTCAGTGCGCTCAAGCGGTGGAAGAATCTGTCTCCCGAAAAATTGGGGTACGTAATTCACCACTAAGTCAAGTGTGTTAAAATATACAGGTCTGCGTTGGGGAAAACTTGCACTCACTCTGATAAACTCACACTTCCCTAACACTGACAGGCAGGGTTAATGGAATAATCTAAGGACACAAGGAGTTATCGTTGAATAATCCTGATCTTTGATTTTGAGTAAGAAGCTGATCATTTATGCTTCCTCTTTCTTTCTTTCTTTGCAAATCCATGTTTACATTTGCTTCAGTATTAATGAAAACTGTTCGTACATATATGTGCATGAAAAAAGGAGATCATTTGATGAATAATAGTCGAAATGTGTGTCTCTTGGCCTGTGAACTTTGATCTAAAAACAAAGAAGACAATGACTTGCATTTTTTTTCAGTGTTCAGTGAGCTGAACTTCTCCCTGCAATTGTAAGAGAAACGTCTAGAAAAATCGCAATTAACACTTATTTTACAAAATCCCTAATCATATATTTTCATAATAGATTTTTTTTTTCTGTTCGAAAGACTGCTGATGGAGTAAACACACACACACACACACACACACACACACACACACACACACACACACACACACACACACACACACACACACACACACACACACACACACACACACACACACACACACACACACACACACGAACGCATCGTCACCTTCGATTAGTCTCTCGCTCAGCAAGCC
>BOPN01007925.1:10000-12500 GCA_017312705.2 Penaeus japonicus | reverse complement strand
ACACACACACACACACACACACACGCAAACACATTTACATATACACAATAATAACAACGTTAGTAACAAAGATGATGATAATAGGGATCATGATGATAATAATGCTAAACAAAACAACAATAACAATGATGGTAATATCGATATTGATAATAATAATAATAATAGTAATCATAGTCATGGTAATCGCAATGAGAATGCTACAACCACAGCAAAGGAACAAATATAATAAAGCTAATGGTAATTGGGATGATAATGGCAAAATTAGCGGCAGCAATGATTATAATGATACTGATGATTATGCTAAAGAGGATGACGATAATAAGAATAGTGATAATGATGGAAATAGTAATGATAATGATGAGGATTACTTTTGCTAATTATATAAAAGTCAATGATAATAATAAGTGTGATAAAAATAAAATAATAATAAAAACAATGTTGATAATGAATTACATGATAGTTACAGTTATAGAAATAGTTGTAGTAGTAGCAGGAATATTGTAGTAGTACGGTCAGTAGTAGTGGTGGTTGTTATGGTAGCTGTAGTGGTAGAAGTCGTAGAAGTAGCTGTAGTAGTAGTAACGTTGGTAGTAGTAGTGATAATAGAAGTAGTAATAGGTGTTCTTGTAGCAGAAGTAGTAGTAGTTGTAGTAGTAGCAGTAGCAATAGTAGTAGTAACATTAGTAGTAATTTTAGTTATAGTTGTAATTGTTGTAATAGTAGTAGTGGCAATAATAGTTATAGAAGTGGAAGCAGTAGTAATGGTATTATTAGCAGTAGTAGTAGTAGTAGCAGTAATAGAGATAGTAATAGTAGTAGAAGAAATAGTAGAAGTAGTAGCATTTGTAGTAGCAGTAGCGATGGTAATAGTTATAGTAGTAACAGTAGCGATATTAACAATGAACACGAACATACAACTTATTAACAACCTTGCCAATCAAAGCCAAGGAATCAAATATTAACAAACAAGAATTCCCCGATGCTACAGTCCTTTCGAACAGTTAGTCAGGTGAAGGTTACCAAGCTCGAGTTCATGTGGATCTTCCTTCGATGCAATTCACACACTGAAGTGGAAAACGGGAGACAGTCTCTATTCGCCATGACTAAGTGCGAGAGGTAATAGCCAAAAAGGCTGCAAGAATTTTGCCACAAAAAGGCGAAAGAGCGACCTATCAAACGGCCAAATTATCACGGGAATCAAACGTCGACTTGGGCGCGAGGGCAGAGAGCCGTCTTCGACATCCGAATCTTCGAACTTATCGGGAATCAACACTAGCAGCAGTTCATAAGCGAAAAAAAATTAGGGCGTAGTCAGAAAGAATCATAAAGGTAGATCCCTGAACTTTCATATCATAGTTTTTTACAAGGAGGAATTGGCTCTCAGGCCAATTTTTTGTAAAGGTAGCTGAAATCATGTCAGAGGAAAAATAAAACCAAGGAGCTAGATGTTTTAAGACGAAGCGTCGCCTGTCATTTTCGCTACTCCGACCTACTCTGCCGCGCCTCTGAGATACTTGAAAGTAATGCGGAGTCAAGTATAATATGCATGTCCTATGTGAAGAAATAAATGAAAGCGTAGGCATGGTTAAGAGAGGACGGGTGGTTATTAAGCAAGAAGTAATAACAACGGTACAACAACTATATCTGAAAACAACGATGATAATGATGTGGATCATTATAGCTATGGCTTAGATAATAATTCACTTAAATAATGACATTAGTTACAATAATGACGATGTAATAACAGATATGATGATTAGAAAAAAAAATAGAGAAAAACATGATTTTCTCTATGCGTATAACATAGATTGCCTGTTATTTGTATGGAATAGTATTATCATATTTGCGCCTCAGAAGGTTAGTTTTGTCCCGTTGGAGCATTTGAATAAAGATAAATTTAATTATTCAACAATTAATGCACAAGCCATATTAACGAGTAGCGTTATTGTGTTAAGCGTGGAATTTTTTTTTTCTTTTTTTTTTTTTACTTTTTTTTGTCTTTCTTAGAGGTTACTTGTTATTTCTCTGTTTGAAAGAGTGTTAAATTCTAAGTGTCTCTTTATATTCAAATTAATTAAATTGCAATATTAGAGGATTAGAAAGGATAACACATAATAATTAGTCAGTGGATTTTCAAAGATGTGTTAAATTGTAAGATCAGCATTCTGTGTGGCAAAGCTGTGCATCATGTAAACGAAAGCATACCATTGCCCTTGCAATAAAAATCAATACAGTAATTAACAAACACAAATCAAATAAAAACAAATCGTGAACCAAACACACACTTTGTACATAAAAAAAAATAACTGAAAAGAAAAAAAGTGAAAACACAGTGACGAAAAATCAACCTAAATCCACGGGTGTACAATCCACATTCCGGACAGCAGAAATCTCCTACCTGGATTTCCTCCTCTGGAAACCCAAAATGAGGTTCGTCGTCACCATTTCGTCGCTGAGCAGCATGGAAGGAAAGGGGTCTCTCAACCTGGTTCTCTTTGTG
>BOPN01007924.1:32500-35000 GCA_017312705.2 Penaeus japonicus | reverse complement strand
GTTGTGTGCATTGCAATTTATAAGATACAACCCTTTTGCATTACCTCTAGCACTTGACTCATGAAAGCTAGAATGCCTAAGGTTATAAGATGTACAAGCTCTCAAAAGCTGAAAGAGGCAAGTTGAAAGCCAAGGCTTGCTTTCACAAATCTCACTGAACTGAAGTAAAGTTTTAATCTCAGACATTTTGATTTGTACACTCTTTAAAAGGTAATTTCGACATGATATCGTATGTGTTTTAAACAAAAGTTTTTGTGTTTATCTGCATTCCTACACAAAAATATGGAACCAAAGAAACAGCCAATCATTATATATTCATTTGTTTCACAACCTGCAACGTTTCCATTTTCAGACTTTATCATGAGCTCAGGAAAAATCCTCTCCTATGATAATAATATATAAAAATAACAGCAGGAGAACTTTGAAGCATTTTGATGGCATATCTGACTTACAACAAAATTTCTTTAAACATGCTACATACATGAAGTACTTCTCTGATTGAGTGATATTTCATCTTCATTGAGTGAGAACCACTATTCATGGTTGCAACAAACAACCAAAAAGTTATATACTAATACAAAGGTCCCACCTTTAGCAGTGTGCTACTTATGTTAACAATTCTAAAGACTCTCCAGCCCAATAATCATGCCACTGTTTAGAAGTTTAAATAAACTAAATTGGTCTCCTTTACTACTAAGTAATTAACATTAAGCCTTAAGTGAAACAAGGAAAAAATCATCTGGCCCAGTTCAAGGGATTCCTGGACCCAGAAAGAGCTTGCACTCAACATATAGGGAACTGCAGCTTTAATACTTAGATTATCAAGTTCATGCTATCAAGTTCCTGATGGCTTATCTGTTGATAAACATGTAAATCAAAATTTATTTGACACCTGAATAGAAATTACATATGTGAATTATTCTTTTACTTTAACTTTTCAAAAGCATAATTTACAAATTCCTGATCATTTCTTTTCATTATAATCGACTAACCCCATCACTTATACTCAGAACATATTCAACATATTTCACAGAGGGCTAAAAAGTTCATAAATATGTGTAAGGCAGATTTCAAGAGAATAGCTAAATTTAAATAGAAACAAAAGAGCAAGATATCAATAATTCGAATATTGAGAAGAAAAAGAGAATATAAGAGCATAAAACAACAAGAGAACAGAAGAACATGAAAAAATGTGAAATAGAGAACCAGAGAACAAGCAGGTGTTTACATCAGCTGTGAATTGTCAACAAATCAGCTGCTTCCCCGAGACAGAACCTCCCGAGCTTCGTCAATTATTTTACCCTTGAAACTTCTTAGAATCTATTCCACTTGATTTTTATTGACAAATATTTTTTCTCTAGTCTTTTATCTAATCTTTAGACCTACCTGAGGGCCATTTTATCCTTCTGAAGCCGGTCAAAATTGCAAGAAATAAGGGAGAGCGAAGCTGAAAGTGAGTCTCCCTTGGTAAACAGACAGACGACTGCATTTCATCGGATTCCCGCTAGATGGCAGCATTATTCGGCTTGGGCATTTAAGGACTGACTAAATTATTTCTATTTGGGATTTGGTAGTGCTTCAGTTTGCACCTTCTTTTGATCTATAGGAATATTTTCACAAAATTTAAGATTTTTTAGACAATTTTTGGATCGATGGAGTGTAATTCAGATGTGTTAACTAGAGTGGTTTAGGAATTCATGGTATAACATATTAATAGGAAACAAAGAAAACGAGGCATAACACGTTTTCTTTGGAGGCTGGGATTGGCGGTGACAGTTTTATGTTATGGGAAAAAATAAATTTTCGTTTAATGCAATTTCTTGTGTTAATACATAATGGCTCATATTGGTATTTATGCTCCAAGAAACACAGTGGAGGTTGGAATATTTCAATTTATTGCTAGCTTCACAGGCGCTTGCTTGCGTGCAGATACATGTGTGCGTCACAGACTGTGCATGTTGTTGCTTTTGTAGTAAACATTGCTAATTTGTGTAATTTCCAACAAATACTAAGCATCAACTTTGCAATTATTAGTGTTTCAGTTTCCGTCTCTCTCAAAACAAACATTGCATGCAAAGACACGAATTCATCAACCACATATCTGCATGTTGTTTCACAAAGAACTGTAAGGGGAAGCATTCAATACCTACATACACGCAAGCAATTCACGCACACAACCCGTACTCGAGAGAAGACAAGAATGAATATTGCCATTGGCTATGAATAGCGGTATTATATTATTATTATTTTTAATAACTTAATTGTTTATGGCTAGTGTTATCTTTCGGTATTGTAACTATTATATAGTGCTAAAAGCAATGCCAAGACAATATGATATAATTACAGTGATGGATTGAAATATTGAATTACCGGTATATTACTACGACTACGAGAGCTTTAATTCACACGCAAAGACCTACATTACTGAAAAAAAGTAACAATGATGATTATGAAATTAGATAAATAGAGCCACGGACTAATGCATTTAATGTGGATAATG
>BOPN01007924.1:17500-25000 GCA_017312705.2 Penaeus japonicus | reverse complement strand
AGAGAGAGCCTTGAATGGCACTCATCTACGGTCTCTAGCAAGCACTATCTCTATAGAGTGATGGCACATAGCAAGTTCCCGACCTCTTGCTCTAAAAGTACCACAGATGAAAGATGTGCAAGCCCAGAACGAGAGGAGGAAGGTGGTGACTCACACCATGCTTAATCGCACAATGTGCCCTGTGCCAGTATGGATGCCTTTTATTGTGACACTCACTGTCAAAAGCACAAATTTCCTTCCTCTTCCCTACTTCTTCATTTTGGATGGTTATAAGTTTCATGTTCATTCGTGACAGCACACAAATGCTAAAAAATAAAGTTGCTTTTTGTCCTCCCCTAAAACAGCAATACTTTTATCACATCGAGTATAAAGAAAAAAATGAGTTGATACGGACCCTGAACTACAAATTTAGTCAATTGCAGAATTGATGGAGCCTGTGATATGACAAATATAAATTTCTAAAAACACTAAAACACACAAAAAAACAAAATACAAAAATGGCTCTAGCTCTACAATGACTAACAGGGAGTGGGAAAAATCTAAATATGTTGCAGAAGCTGCCTTGTTTAGAAATAAAACCCATCCTGGAGACAGTGTAAGCAAATCTATCCCCCGTCGGCAACGGGTTAAGGAAGACCTACTAATTAAAGGCTATCAAAGTACATTGTCACAATTAGAGTAATATGTTCAAATTGTTTACATATTGATGGGTAGCATGTGATCTCTTCAGAAATTTTTTTGGAATGATTAAATGTTTCCATTTCCCTTGTGTTTCATCCAGTGTCACGCAACCATGCCAAAATAGGTGACTCATGTAAAAGCAATAAAATAGCTGAGTTTAGCTCAGTTTTAGTGATAGCCCTTAATATTAGCAGCTAATGTGGCATCATGTTATATCCATTTTTAATACTATTTCTGGAATACACATATTATTATCCTTATTCAATCACAAGTGGAGTAAAAGGTCTACCCTTATGAGAGGGTAACTTTTGTGTTTTATTATAGTGAAAATATCATGAAAATACAAAGTATACCACACCTAAGTGAATAAGCAAAATGATCAAAAGCCTGAAATAAATTTTACTTTAACTGATGCATTTTATTTATGCAAATATGATCTAATGACTGATCAAAGTATTTGTCATGGGAATAATATTTTCTCAGACATTAAATTAACCCATTCACGCCGGTTGACGTGATAGCACGTATTGTGGTTTTCGCGTCAGACGCCCTGGACGCGCTATGAGGGGAAGCCGCGCGCTCGGGTAGAGCGAGCGGGCAACCGAGGCTTGCGGCTTGTGCGCCCGAGAATCTCGAGGCGTTAGGCTTATGCGTTCGAGAACCCCGGTATTGCGACCGCGCAAAGCCGGAACTGCCCCGGCGTGAATGGGTTAAATCACATTTATTATTTGACATAAACTACCTTAGGAATGAGTGTCCTATGATCTTAAAAGTGATTTTATTAGAGGAAGAAGCAAATAATTGTAAAGATTATAATTTCAAAGGAGCACCACAGTGGCACGGGTCTGCTCTGTGAGCGTGATGGCTGGCTTTGTTACAACACTTTCACTGTTGAACAACCAAAAGTGTCTAAGCTCCATCCCCGAAGTGGCAATAATTTTGGGTATGTGATGCTGCAGATAGCACCAAAAGAATGTTGCCTGAGAAAAACAATAAAAGCAAGGGGAGGAAAAAACTTCTATAATGTCATAATAACTTCAGGTGATTTAAAAACATAAACCAGAATGATTTGACAACGTGTCAGTTAAATGTGCTGTTCTGTCAAAAAAAAAATCACAATCTTTAAAAAATTACTATGTTACTATGTCTACCTGATTTTAAAGTAGGATTAATAAAAAAATATCTAACACCTCAAATTTTTACTCTGAAGTTTACTAGATTATTAACAGTAACAAATAATAAAGCTACAATTTATATGTAGTCTCTAACAATACTGCTCATATGAATTCCTCATCACATGTATTTTCTCCTTAATTTTCAGATATAATCTGACTAAACACATAAAAATCTTTACACAAAAACAATTTTGCATTTTTGCTGTGGTCAACAATTTTGTTAAAAAAAAGAAATACATAATGTATATATAAAAAAAAATTCATGTTATCTGTTCCATAAATGTTCCTCTAAAACTATTGCATATGAAATACCACAAACTTTTAATTCATGTTATAATATAAACTGCTTAAATAAAGGAATCTAAGCAATCTACTTGGGAAGAAACAATAATGCATAAACTTTTCACAGGGATAAAAAGAAAAAGCAACTTTGAACCATTTAGCGGATATAAGTAACGAAGACAGCATCTCCTTCATTAATAGTTCCTGTTATGTCAACTCCTAAGTTGATTCCAAAGTGAGGACTGTTGTCTCCTTCTACACATCTGAAACTGTTGAACGTATGGATACGAATTAGGAAAATGATCTGCTTATCTGGAAATCAATGTACTGTATATATTTGCAACCTGTCACTATTTCCCTGCATAATTAGATGATATAGTAATTCTAATCAATTTTTTAATTATTCAAGGTCCAGCAAAGTTAATTATGCAAAAAACTAGTGATAGGTTACTGATCTCAGGTTACTCCTCAATTTTCTAAAAGCATATACTATATATGATTTGTAATGTTGCATCAGTGTGTGATTCTGACAAAGATAAAACATCAAAACATATCAGTTGCTTCTCCTGCTTTGATAACTTATTTATTTTCATTCATATCTTTTCTATATTAGTCATAATTAACTCTTTTCACACTGCAGTTTATCATTCCAGTGCTTCAACATTAAAAAAGGAAAGAAAATAACTGCACTAATATTTCTTCATTTCTGACTCCTGAAAGTTATTTCTAACAGTATTTTTTTTTTAAATAGCATGCAAAAACTACAAGCCTAATAAGCCAAAAATCAAAAGAAAAACACTTTAAGTGGTAAGTAAAATTCAGTAATTGTAATTCTAAAAGCTATGCAGATTTTAACAGCTCTTCAGTCTACTCTAATTGCATTTTACAATCATCTTTTTGAAGCTAAAATAATGTTTACAAGTCTTTAAGATGAACATCAAATATTTTTCTCTTAATCTCCATTTCATTATACCATAAAATCAGTGACTAAAAGGCATTACAGCATAAAGATGCCTAAAAGAAGATAAGATTTAACTTTCAAATACCTCCTTAGAGTGCGCAAAGGTTCCATATTGGAATCCTTCTTTCCAGACTCATGGTTTATTGTTGTGAAAATGCACCTAAAAAAGAAAAAATATCAAAGAAAAGTTCTTTCAGAAAAATACTTTCTATAGATTTTCAATAAACATGCACACATCAACAGAGCCAGAGAGAGAGAGAGAGAGAGAGAGAGAGAGAGAGAGAGAGAGAGAGAGAGAGAGAGAGAGAGAGAGAGAGAGAGAGAGAGAGAGAGAGAGAGAGAGAGAGAGAGAGAGAGAGAGAGAGAGAGAGAGAGAGAGAGAGAGAGAGAGAGAGAGAGAGAGAGAGAGAGAGAGAGAGAGAGAGAGACAGAGAGAGAGACAGAGAGAGAGACAGAGAGAGAGACAGAGAGAGAGACAGAGAGAGAGACAGAGAGAGAGACAGAGAGAGAGACAGAGAGAGAGACAGAGAGAGAGACAGAGAGAGAGACAGAGAGAGAGACAGAGAGAGAGACAGAGAGAGAGACAGAGAGACAGAGAGACAGAGAGAGACAGAGAGACAGAGAGAGACAGAGAGAGAGACAGAGACAGAGACAGAGACAGAGACAGAGACAGAGACAGAGACAGAGACAGAGATAGAGATAGAGATAGAGAGACAGAGATAGAGATAGAGACAGAGAGAGACAGAGAGAGACAGAGAGAGACAGAGACAGAGAGAGACAGAGACAGAGACAGAGACAGAGACAGAGACAGAGACAGAGAGAGAGAGAGAGAGAGAGAGAGAGAGAGAGAGAGAGAGAGAGAGAGAGAGAGAGAGAGAGAGAGAGAGAGAGAGAGAGAGAGAGAGAGAGAGAGAGAGAGAGAGAGAGAGACAGTTACAGACACAGAGAGAGACAGAGAGAGAGGGGGGGGAGAGCTATGTAAGAAAACCTTTACAGTTCATGTTGGATTGCAAACTGATTACCTTCCCCAGTTCTGAAAAATAAACTCTGAAAAGCCAAACATTAGAAGGCAATCAAGCAAAGATACAAACAAACAAACAATAAAAAAAAATTAGTGTTGGTTAGTGAAGCAGTAAAAAATCTTACTAGGATATTTGAAACATATCAATTATGAAGATTAAAGGCATTCTTCAAATCATCCTATGCAAACTCTAAAATGAGTTACATTGGGATAGGTAATGTAACTTCTGCTTCTGGGGAGTTTTCCATTTATGGAATTACTGCTACTGTCATAGGGTTGTTTTCCTGGTGAGGGCAAGATTCTGCTAAATTCCTTTCAGGCTAATTTGATTGTAGTCATGGATTTACTATTCATGAAACATTTCCAAGATAGGATAATTAAGATTAGAGATAAAGGCCTCCTGAGTTACAGAATTCTTACTTCCAGAGTATATTTACAACACTGGAAGTAATTTTAACAGTAAATCATATAGCTATATGTTATCTGTCATGATAAAAATTCATTCCTCAGAAACACAGAGCAATCTGATAAAAAGTTATACTACTTTGTATATCTAGCATGTTCAAGCTGAACTTGCAGAGACCAAAGAAGCACCACTATGAAGAACATACTAAAAAAGCAAGCAAAGTTTGTAATTTTCTTTTATATTTCCTTTTCTGAGGTGCTCAGTATCAATTATTCTCCTAGTACTGATGGAAAACTTTTGAGTATTATGCTTTTTAGCAAGGTTCTTGAACATCAGTTCCAGCAATAAAATACAAAAATGATACTGGTGATATTTTACAGTCACTCTGTTTAAGTTTTATAAAGAGTACAAAACAATATAACTACAGAACATTTTCAGTTTTCAGCTTGAGTTAAACAAGTAGCAATGAAAATTCTGAAGATGTGCATGAAGAGATCAACAGCACAAACACACACATCTCCCTCTGTTATATGATCATCATAAAACAATTTATAAGCAGGA
Source organism: Penaeus japonicus (assembly GCA_017312705.2). NCBI lineage: Eukaryota > Metazoa > Arthropoda > Malacostraca > Decapoda > Penaeidae > Penaeus > Penaeus japonicus. Next base: position 19,913 of record BOPN01007924.1, on the reverse strand, counting down.
AAAATATTTTAATCATTAAAGAAATAAGAAATTCATGTGCAGCTTAAGTCAACATGCAACAGTTAGTGTGAAAAGATTTATAATAATATTTCTGTAGCAAAAGCATTTGTTAAAGATTTTTATTACTCCCAAAATAATTTGAAGTTATTTATGGAAACCATTACCATTGTGACTGCTATATCAGGGTCATCTGGATAAAGAGAAATAGATATTTGTCACATTCTAGAATTATTCAGTTAAAATAACATACTGTAAATACAACTAAAGTGATAACCAGTATACAACTAATAATAATATCTTTACCAGACAACACTTCTGAAATACATGTTATTCTTACCTGGAGCAAGGCTTAACATTTCTGAAGAGAGTATCACCAATCCTGATGTATTCCCACAAGTCCTCATCATAAGGAGCATTAGTCCCCTCCACAAGGATGTTTGGACGGAAATTCTGGGGCGGCAAATGACTCTTCACTCTAGTCTCTAGATCTCCGATGGATTCTCTTGTCATTAGCATGTATCCAGTCAGATCAGCATACAAGGCCTAAAAACATCATAAAGTTGAGTACAAATATAAGAAAGTTGTTAGAAGAATGCAAAAGCATGACAGGTGGTTGAATGATGCAATGTTGAATTGCTATTTGGCAGTTAAACCATCTATGCAAAGAAATACATTCATATATTCAGGAGATGAGTCATTCCTTTAGGAAATATAAATCTAAAACCCAAAATCACTGAAATGATGCTTTGTAAATTGAATCCATCCAAAATGAAAGAATATCAGAAGAAATTATTAATAACTATGAAAAAATATTCATATACAATAACTACTAGCACTAAAGAAAATAAAGCAAAGTATGAATATTACCTGTAGCAGTTATAACTACACCATGTTAACTATAAAGAGAGGTTAAGAAAACTTTTCAAATGCTGTTCCATATTAGGTTCAATGAGAACTAACAATGACTCCCATAACTGAAGCACAAAATGACACTGCTCAAACTCACATTATCATCCCCCCGAAGGAGAGGATATTCATCCCCCAGGTCTGTACTCCTTGGGGAAGGTATGCTGCTGTGATAAAGAAGGCGACACTTTTTGCCCAAAACTTCCTTCAGCCAAGATGCTGCTTCATCTCCACAGTCAAGGCCAGGTACTGTGTCATCCCACACCCTGGAAAGTAATTTCTCTTGTCAGTTTGATTGTTGACTATATTCTATTTTGTTTTCAATTTAACCTGTTCTTACAATTAACTTCCTGTATCTTTTGTTACATTTTTCATAAATCAGATAATATCAATTGTTCTCTTCAACTGTAAAAACAAAAGAAGAAAAGGCAAAATCTGAAGTATAAATAAATAAATATGAAAAGGTCTGTACTATGTAACAAACAATATGTTATCTATGTTGTTTTCTAAGTAATAAAGTCTATAAAATCAAAGCAAATTTCCTGAAACATAAATGCATTTAAAGAATATTTTCACTTCAAAATATCTGCTTATAACATATCTGCAAACCAGAGCATTTCCAGATATTTAGACAAATTATTTGGAAGTTGTAAACTTTCATTAAATCATATAATATTAAAATTACTTTTTGAAATATATATTCAAATAATATCATAACGGATGAATAACATATATCTACCTTGTAGTTTTCTGTACATCCTTTTCCTCAACTTGCGACAGTAAAACAGAGAACGATGGAGCACCTGGAAACTCGAGAGTGAGAACACCATCTTCAATGCGAGCTTTTATCTTCACTGTAGCTGGAATCATCCTTCCTGTCACCATCACACCCTTTTCATTCATTATAATCAATGACCTATAAAAAAATTAAAAAACATGGAAAGAGTGTTCAAGATAGTTTGGCAGTCAGATATAGTAACTATGTTTGTAAATGTGGTATTTTGTATCCTGTTTGTAAGTTATAATTTCCATATATCCTATATAGAACATCAAAATAAACAAATTAGTATATGATGCAGGAAAGACACAGTAACAACCAGAAGATTAATAACCTATAAAAGGCAAACAGGGAAATACAATACAATAAAAGTGGCAAACACAAAATACTATATTTTGATAGCTCGTCATAGGAATTGAGCAACCCTTACCGATCTCTGACAGTGCCACTTCTGAGGCCAAGTCGAGTAGCCTGAGCAGAGGCCAGGCTTATTCCGGCACAAGATTTAATAGGATACAGATACAACTTGGAGACTTTTCCAACATGCTGCCAGGTTCTGTCTGCCAGTTCTTCCAAATTCCTTGAGATGAGGAAAAAATGAAGTAAAAAAGGAAAATATTAAATGAAGGATTTTCAGTATGTATTCTTAATGTCCAATATGCAATACACTTAACAAAGATAAGTCTCTTTATCCTTCTAATATAGTGTGCCAAAAAAAATATATATCCA
>BOPN01007923.1:50000-52253 GCA_017312705.2 Penaeus japonicus | reverse complement strand
TACATATATATTTATAAATGTATATATAATTATATATATATATATATATATATATATATATATATGTATGTATATATATGCGCACATATTTGGTACTGGTGAAGTTTATATTGTTTATCTACATTTTGTTTCTACTCATAATCATATCTGTTTATCATAACTTCTATTATTTTGATTTTGTCAGGTAGAATGTATATTTGTTCAATTGACTCGCTAATTACATGCTGGCAGTTTAGAAATAGATATTTATGGGTCGCCCTTATTAAACATTTGGTTTTGATGATGCGAACTAGATTATCGTCAACTAACGTGTAATAAGTTTTCATCGTTTCCTTTCGCGAATGATAATGTGTTCACTTTCATATATATATGAGAAAACGGAAATTAATTTCAGGTTGATCGTTTCGTACCTAACATGTACCAAAATATAATATAAAATGTAGATAATTGCGCCTCTCTCTATAATCTGTTACAAAATTGTGAAATGTAATGTGTAAGGAAGAGAGGCTTCTATAATATAGGCGGTGTAAATATCAGGAAAGAACGTCATAACATTCATAAAGGGTATATGAAGTTATTACGTAATGATATCAACTCTAATTCTTTAAAGTAGGAATTCGTGTCTGAACCAGTGTTGTAAACGAAACAAAGCATTACCATTTATCACCGTGGGGACAGGAGGGATAGAGCACAAATTATGCTTGCACAGTGCATGTACACTCTTTGTGAACATTTGTATTACCTGACAAATAAAGTTAACATGTGGCTCATGTCCAGCACGAAAAAAGAAGGCAACAGAGGGGCTACACTGACATGCTGTGACTTCTCTCCCCTGGTCATTACAAGAGTTATCGTCGCTGTTTCAGAGGCATCCCTTTGCCGGCATGCGGTCGCGCTCATGGAGATGCCCTGACTAGCTGCACAAAGGGTCTGCAGCAACAGTTACTGGAATTGTTATTGCAACTGTTATAATGCAAATATATGGATAGTGTAATGCACAGGGACAGATATTACGACCAAAGTACGCCTGAGATCTTCATTTCGACGATCATGCAAGTCATATTAGCAGAATTAGCAGTTGGAATTGATAATACTGGTAACAACAATGATGATAATGACAATAGTAATAGTAATACTGATACTACTGGTAATGATGATGATGATCAAGATCATAATGATTATAATGGTGGTGGTGGTGTTGATGATAATTGTGATGATGATGATGTTGATGTTGATGAGGAATGACAACAAAAAGTTTCTGATAATGATGAAAATAATGATGATATAGGCAGTAGTAGCAGTTACGTTAGTAACGGTAACGAATCATAGTGTTAATAAAAATCATAATGATATCACATCAATAGCATCAAGAAAAATATTAAAATATACGTATTATTAACGATAGCGATAATGATGATATCAATATTGAGGATATAACTGTTTACGAAAGCAATGATTATAGTGATGAAGTCATGATATTTTACAATGAAACAATAAGGCTGATAATGTAATGGCAATGCTACTACTGCTGATAACAGTAATTATTATTGCAATAATCATTATAGTTATAATGATATTGATAATGATACGATACTGATGACAATAATGACAATTATGAAGACAATAAAAAATATAGTATAATAATCGGCAAAAACTATAACTATAATAATAATAATAATAATGGTAATGATAATAATAATTACAATGATGATAATTATGATAATGATAATTACAATGATGATAATTATGATAATGATAATTACAATGATGATAATTATGATAATCATAAGTCCAATCTACCTCTAAGGTGGTGAATCAACTCTCGCACACGTCTAGTGTCAAGATGGCGCCTCAAGACAGACTAAGCCAATGACAATTCGTGCGCCAGTTCGGCAGTTCGCCTGTCGCACTCGTCACGAGCAACCACTACTCCTCACTCTCTCTCCAGGCTTGCTCACAGGGCAGGTTCCTTGCGTAGCGGCCTCTGGAAGACTCTCGTTCTGACCCTCCCAGTCAAACCGAGCAAGGTCTCAGCCTTCACTTCTAACCAAGTGTCGCTGAATCCAAAATTAACACACAGCCGATTACTAGTTTCCCTGTGCCAGCTAGTTATTTTTCAGTTGCTCTTGAACAGACAAAGAGAGATAAAATATAAATAAAATTGATATTGATAGTAACAATGAGAAGGAGGAGGAGGAAAAAGATGATGATAACAACAAAAAGATAATCATAGTAATAATGGAAAAAATAATA